>CM037855.1:287648-428648 GCA_021234595.1 Delia radicum | reverse complement strand
CTTTGTGACAGAAATTAATAAAGTTTTTAGTCAACTAATGTATTTTTATTTATTTACTGTGAGTATTTTCATAACAAAACGTATTTTAACTACATATATAAAAATGTTCGGTAAAAATCTATAAAATTAATTAAGTCATTCTGAGAAAATAAAATTAAATGAAATTAAACACAAAACAGTGTAATGCCCAGTTTTTGACTTCGTATTTAAATATTCAATTAGTTAATTGCCATTTAAATTTAAGTTGTATTTAAATACAGTTTCAGTTTTTCAGTCTTAAATGATAATTGTTATTTATTTGCGACAAAAGTATGGTAGCAATCATGAAATGACAAAAAATTAATGATCATTATTCACAAAACAGCTGTTTAAAGATAGAAAATAACATAAAATATAAAATATAGAAATAAAATATATAAAATTAAATTAATAAAATAAAAATGAAAAGAAGCGAAAATTTCAGTGCAACCGAAGTTGAATTTTTATTGGCTGCTGTAATTTAATTTATTTTTTATTGTTTGTTTTACCACGCAAAACAAAAAAAACAAACTGTCAAAATCATATGTTATATTTGTACAATTTAAATAGACTTTATATGTCCAAGATTGGTCACTTAAATGTGATATAAATTTGAAGTTAAAAACTGACTTTTGTTTTCAAATAGAACTTAAAAGTCCAAATGGCATTTAAATACGAAGTGAAAAACTGGGCATTAATCATTACATAAAGGCGAAAAACTACACTATGCGACTTTTTGGTTACCCGAGTAGAGACGGTCATAAAAAATCATATCTTATTTAATATAATATAAACAAAGCTTTATATAGCTTAATAAGGAAATATGTGATGGCGAATATGATCATATACAACTTTATCTTGGATTTGGTTTTTCGAACATTTTTGATATGGTCATATACATATTAATATCTTAATATACATATATCAATTGATGTACAATGCTTACTAGTTATATGCGAGTCTATGGGAGAAGACCTAATAATATAATAAAATTAGAAGAAACCATACGATATTTCTATATATAATCATATACCTATAGACCATTTTTTTTTATTAAATTCGATATAATCTTATGGTATAAACTGTATCAAATCATGAAACTGCATCAAATCAGTTCTAATTTTATCTAAATAAATCTAATATGAGACAATTAGATTTAATTTGATACAATTTATTCGGGCCACTTTTCGGATGAATATTTTATATAACTAAGTATGGGGCCATACTAAATTAGATAAACATTTATAAAGCTTTATATCATCTGATGTGTAACAACTAACACTATCTAATAAAAAATATATTTTTGTGAGATATAAAGATATGCTTATATATGTTGCCATATGTATAATATAACTTGACACATAATTATATATGATATCAATTGATATATAATTGTGTTAGATACCAGTTATGGCACAACATTATCAATATAGTTTGAGATATGATTATATATAGTTCAACATCATAAATGTTTTCAATGTGCATAAGATATATATAATTGTATTGTCATATATAACCCCATACATAATTATTAGTGTCCAACCGATTAATTGGCCAAAAACGTTATTTGATCGGTTTTTTTGTATTTGGAGACAATGTGGACAAATATTTAAGTTTTAGTATTTTTTTTTATAAATTTATTACCAGATTATTGTGGCCGAAAACCTCGTAGCCTTAAAACTCAGTAAACTAGGTTGTTGATTAATATAAATAAACCAGTCAGAAATTGCCAATGGTACAAAAAATCAAGCACTGGCTAACCGCCAGTCAGAGCATTTATTTCATAAAAATTATGCTTTGCTTAAAAAAGTTTGTAGTCCGAAGGTTCCGAGTTCGATCCCGGTTTTACATATATATATATATATTTTTTTTTTTGATTTCTTATAGGTACTTTTTAATATTTAAAAAAAGATTTTTTGTTTCTGAAAAAGCTCTTTTAAGACTCAACTTTTTTTGTTTCCCCAACGTTGGCAAGTTGTTGCCAGCAAGACTTATGCCAGTGCTAACATATTTGATCAGACAACGTAATCCAAGTATTATTATATTTATCGTTAGCTCAGTGGTCTGGGCTGATCTGGTGGTCAGGGTTCAAATACCGGCGCGACCAAATATATAATAAATTGACTTTTTTAATTTTATTCGAAAATCCATTTTCAGGGTTCAAATACCGGCGCGACCAAAAAAATAATAGACTTTTTTTAATTTTATTCGAAAATCCATTTTTGGACCACTTATTTCATGGTATAACCAACATTTTCCCAAAGTTGGAAATTTTGTTTCCTTAGTGCTTGTCCAACACTTTCGGAACATATGGAACATTTTGCCCAATGATGTTATAATTTTGGGATTGGTAAAGCACTCGTGCCACATGTTAAAGTGCCTTGTCTGACTGGGTGGTTACTGATTAATAGAAATTTATCATAATTACAAATATGTAAATGTTTGCACCCGTAAGAATATTATCGATTATCAATTTGTTTTGCCTTAAAATCAATTAACATCGTTTTTACATTTTTTTCTTTAAGGTGCTATATTTTCACAGTATTATTGGCAAGGCATCACAACTTGCAGAAAAATCTTCTTATAAACATTTTAATTTAATTGGTAGTATTTAATAATACATTTTTATAAAAGATTACTCTGTTTTAGCTTTTTACTTTATTTCTCACGTGTTTGTATTGTACTGTCTGTGCATGCAAGCAGACTTGCCAGATGTATCTGACGGCAGGGCTGCCAAGTCCATCAGCCGACAGGCATGCAAGGGGTACATAACCCCCCCCATTCAAACAGAACTTTCACATAAAAAACTTACAAGAAATTTGTAAAACTAACTTCAAACTTATGTAGTTGTATAATTACTAAGGACTTCGATAATATTGCCCGTTTTTTTCTGCTTGTAATTTGAACGAAATTTTTAACCATATTGAGGTTTAAACCAGATTTGAGGTATAATGTGAATTTACATTATACCAGAAATTGGGAGTGAAATTTGCAAAATGTTTCTTGTGTATAAAAAAATGTAAGCAAACAAAAAAAATTTTATTTAATTTAGGAAAATAAAATAAAAACTAGTGTTAAACACAATAAAATGGTATTTTTTATTGAAAGAAAAACTCATTTGATTCCGGCGAAGACAATTTGTTCAAACAACGAAATGTCGTCCTTCCAAAAAGTCATCCCCCATAAAAAATACTTTTTTTTAAAGTTAAGTTAACATTGTTTCTTTCATAACGCTGCAAGTTTTGTATTTCGCCGGTGAACTAATAATTTTTTGGAAAAATTTTCGGTTTGAGGTTATTTTATTTGTTTTTACAAAATGTGGTTATTGTCAAGCCAAAATCCAGTTTGTATGCCAAATTCTATAATGTAAACGAGAGCGATTTGTTGGATTTTAAACCAGATTTCGTGAGAGTGTAAATTCATTATAAGTGTTTAAAGTTTGTGAGATGCAATTATTGAAAATAGCATGGTAGCACTGGCGTTAAATCGTTGACTGATTATTTTCAATAGTGGCATCATTTTTGCGGCAAGTGATGCCAGAGCAACAAAATCAGCATTTTTATCTGCGAAACATGAAATTTATACACTAATTCAGCGTCATCTACTGGGAAGTTTCGTAACTAAAATTTAATAAAAATATTAACGAAATACATACTTAAAACACGTTTTAATGACAAATTCATGTTTTAATACATTTCAACTAATAAAGTTTTTCACATAAATTATTCAAACATTAAGTACACACAAAATAAATCTTGGGGAACGTTTATCAAAAAAGGGTATAATATAACCAAGTATAGTAGGAGCATTTCAACTAATAACTATTTTCAGTTAAGTTTGTCAATCAACTTAGGAAAATTAATTGTATTAAATTATAATATCATTTAACTACAAAAATTTGGCAATTCTGCCTCTTTCTTTTATTTTGACAATTAAGCAGTAATTCGAAATAATATTATCCATTCTTTTTCATATCAATTCCTAGATAGTTTAATAAATTGTCCCATATAGTTAGATCAATAATTTTATATAATACATATTTTAATTAATATTAAAACTTTCTTCACATTAGCCCCAAGAAAAATTATGGTATCCAATTTCACCAAAGCAATGACTTCTATCTAAAAAAAAAAAATAAAATTGGTGTTAGAATTTAGTTACTTAATAAATGACTGAAATAAACTTACCATTTTTCAGATTTTTGTTTCGGCTACTTCTCCTTTATTTAAGATTTAATTTATATTGAAATACAGTTTTATTTAATACATATTTTATTTCAAATACTATTTTGTGTTGTATTTTTTTTAGTAACGAAAAAAGTACAGCTTTGGGGCACCGCTAGTAATTCGAACATTGAAATTCTTCAAAGATACCAATCCAAAACACTAAGATTAATAGCAAACGCCCCTTGGTTCATAACAATATTCACAAAGACTTACAGATTCCAACAGTTAAAGATGAGATAAACAAACATACCACTAGATACTTAGACAGACTCAACTCATAGTAATCCTTTAGCAATATGCTTATTAGATGAAACCGAAGAAGTCAATAGACTTAAAAGGTTTCATATATTAGATTTACCATACAGAAAATGATCTCCTACAATTTAATTAATTTGTAGATATTTTACTGGATAAAGATCCAGACTAGGTTAAGTTAAAATAAGATTATAAAATTAGCTTATTGTTGTAAAAACAGATTGTAAATAAATGAATTATAAAAGAAAAAAAAAAAAACTTTTAACACTTATGTTCAAAAAATGTAATGTTTGATTAAAATATGTACACAAAATGCTAGAAGTATGCAATATAAGTTTGACATTTTGTAAAGATTTAGCATAATAGAAACAGTTGTATGAATAGATTAAAATGTTAAGTAATATTTTATAATGTATGAAATGACTTGTTACATGGAAAGTGGTTTAGGAAAATTGTGCAAATGCAAATACAAAATTAACACAATGGGTTGCATAATTTATACAAAATTTGATAAAATCCACAGAATTTCAATAGCAATTTTTACTAAGTATGCTTTTATCGTATTCCCTGAATTTTTTCTGTGCACAATAGGAATAGTTGTATAAATAGATACAAATGTTAAGTAATATTTTATAATGTATGAAATGACTTGTTACGTAGAAAGTAGCTTGTGCAAACGCAAATATAAAATTAACACAATAGGATACAAATTAAAAAAATCCACAGAATTTTAATGAAAACACTTGTACTAAGTGTGTAGAAAAAAGACAAAACTTGGTAAAATGCTACTAGTTTTCCCATAATTTTTGAAAACTAACTTTATTAGTTGAAATGCTCTTATTTACTTGGCAAGGATTTTTTGTGTGTAGCTTTGTTTATTTTTTTTTGTATATATCTACATGTAATAAAACGATTATCGATACTTACCCCGACTTTTTTTTAAATTTTTTGTAAACAAATAAAACATTTGGGGCCGCCCTAAAATAAGCCGAAGCTTTTTGTATAATGCAACGCTTTCCATGTTTAATAAACAATATTTTTGTAAATAAAAATACTCCATTATATTGCAAATAATACTTAAATTAAAATTAATAATTTATTTAACAACAAATAACACTTTTTTAAATAAATATACTTAAAAACGAATATAACTACCTATAATCTGTTATCCATGATATGTTTACGATGCCAAACGTCTTGAGAAGTTTAAAAAATCTGCGTTGCAATAAATCCAACATATTGTGGATGAAAAAAAAAAAACAATACAATTGGTGTTAAAATGTTTGTATTTATATATAAAATATTACTTACATTCTTTATAATTTTTCGTTTTTCACAGCAAATTTTATATTCTTTTTATTTAATTGAATTGCATCAGAAATAAAATGCTTAACCCTGCAGTACTATCGTTATTTAACTTACGCCATTACTATCGTTGGGTGTAATCCACCCCTACTTATTAGTACATATCTGTCATTCATATCAGTTAAATTCAATTATGCAAATAATATTTTCTTTTTTCAATAATGAACTCCAAAATACAGAAAAAAAATGTAATTTTATAAGTTTGGCAATTCATTTATTTTAAATAATATTTTGTTAATGTACATCTCTCTTGAGAAAAACAAAAATTCAGCCTTATAGGTGGATTTCACCCAGACGATAGTACTGCAGGGTTAAGAAACTCCACCTCCATTATGCTTTTATGTTCGATATTGCCATATCTAATAAATATTGCCACATTGATTTGTGTAAATTTGAAACTTTTTTTTTAAAGTATCGACTTCAATGTTAACTAAAATAGTTTTCAGCACTAACGATGTTTTTTATCCTTATCTTGGATCGCTTCTTTTTGGGATTTTTGCATCAAAATTTTGTTTACTTTTATCTAGACCAAGTTTCAAATGGCACAAACAAGTTCATAATAGCAAGCAAAAGCGCACATGCAAAAATTAGCACGAAAAGGGCAAAATGTCACGCTAATTCCAAGAAATTAAAAAAGAAATAGCAAATGCTTCGAAATTTACTGGCTGTTTATCTATAACAAACGCAAAGAAATTTTCATAAAAATAACAAAAAATTTCACATCTATTTTTGACGAAAGTAGTAATTTCTATCGTTTCGTAATATATAAACAAGACTTTAACATTTATTTTTTAAATTTTTCCTGAAATTTATGTACAAATGTTGAGTTTCAACAATACTTTAAAGAATTTTTTAACGAAAAGTCAAAATAATCTGCAAAAATTGCTTTTTATGGCATGGACTTTAAAAAAAATGGCAATTTTACAAAATCATGGGTAAAGTGTCATTTAATAGTATATCGTAAGCTAAAACGCAAACGGTCCTAACTAACAAAAATCCAAATTGCCTTTTTGGTTGATTCTAAATATTGCATCAAAATACATTCCCACAAAAAATTAGACTCATCCTTAATTTATGATGTGAAAAAGATTTTTCAAGTTCAAGATAATTTGTTTTTTGTTCAACAAAAACCGTAAAATGTTTATTTATTAATTAAAAATGTCTACATCCGCTAATTTAATGCAGACTTTATCTAATGACATGTTTCGTTTCGCGGCACCGAAAATCTTCAGAGGACCAAATTATAATAAATTATAATAAAACAACGATTTTTGTTGGTGTTTTTTTTTAATGCAGATCAAAAATTTAGAAATCAGGATACTAAAGATTTCATTTGTCTTTTAACAAAATATTTTTTTATACTCACTCATGAGCACATGCCATCCGATTTCACCTCCTTCCATGGCTGTCGGGATTTTTAATTATAATTTTTAAAAGACTTAATTCTATAAAAAATTAATTTGTTTCAATAAAAAAATTCTGCATTTCTTTACTATGCATATATTTTAAAGACAAAGAATTGGCAATAGATTAAAAAAAATGCATCTTTCCAACTACATAAACCCACATTAAAATTTCAATAAAGAACTGTCAAAATTTTCAGGATTTTAAAGTATTGCTACCAGCAGAAAATTAATATTATTTTTAATTTACTTTCGCCCTTATCTGAATGTAAAACTATTTCCTTTAAAATTTTGATTTCGTTTTTTCCTAAATTGATGAAATATAATTTTTTATTATAATATATTAATATTTATCTAATTAATTAGAAATTTATACTCAAAATAAAAAAATAGTCTAATAATAAATTTGTTAAACAGAGCTTTCTTAAATAAATCAAAAAATATTAAAACATTATATTTATTACGCAACTGCTATGCGTATTTAAACATCTTCAATGTAGTTAGGGCTTTTTGTTTCAGAAAAATACACGGCAAAGGGATCTAACTAACACAACTGTTCGAATATTTAAAATATGTATTCCCAGCATACCATTATCATAGCGCTCTTATATATGAGCTCATATATGAGCGATTTTATGAGCTTCTGTGAGTGTTTCCTGCGTGCATATTTCTGGGCTCATAAACGATCGATTTTATGACTTTCTAGGAGTGTTTCTTGCATGTAAATTTCTGAGCTCATAAACGGTAAATTTTATGAGTTTTTTATGCGTGGTTTCTGCGCGCATATTTCTGAGCTCATAAACGATAGATTTTATGTGCTTTTTATGCGTAATTTCTGCACGCTGACAGATAACGGTAAATTACAGCTAAGCAGAAGAAAGAAGTTACACAAATTGATTCATTAGTGAATATTTTTGGAAGCGTAAAGACAAAATTGTGAGTTATTTTATAATAAATACTGCACTTTAAGGTGGTTTCAGACTGCAAAAGACCGTATTAAATATCGTGACAAACTTCTTAAAAAGAAAGAGTGCTAATATTTAAAAATTTTTGTTTTATTATTATTTATGTTATTTTTTGAATTTATGTTGAATGCATTCAGTTTATTTAATTCATTTTAATACCATTTTACTTTAACAATACAAATATGTTAACTTATTGAATAAAAAATCCTAATTTGAATTATCTGTTTTTCGTCATTTTCAGGATACTATTTAGAGTTTTTGATGCAGGCAAAATGAGGCTCAAAAATGTTATTTTATGCACTGGAATAAGAGCTCAAAATGCGTTTTAAAAAAAGAGTCAAAAAATACTCTTTTATGCATAAAATTTAGAGCTCTTTCATGAGTGACCAGTTTAGTGGAAAAAGCCACTCAAAAATGAGCGTTTTATGACTGTTTATGATTATTTTATAAACTCATTATGAGCGTCAGCGCTCCGACAAAAGAGTCTTTATGAGCCCATTTAGAGCGCATATGGTAAGCTGGGAAAATACTCTTTTATGCATAAAATTTAGAGCTCTTTCATGAGTGACCAGTTTAGTGGAAAAATCCACTCAAATATGAGCGTTTTATGACTGTTTATGATTATTTTATGAACTCATTATGAGCGTCAGCGTTCCGACAAAAGAGTCTTTATGAGCTCATTTAGAGCGCATATGGTATGCTGGGTTCTGTTTTACTAGAAATAAATTTGTTTGTATTTTTTAATAATATTGGAAAAATTTGCGATGAAAACACTAATCTTTTTCATAAAAACATGTTATTTGCTTTACTGTAATATTAATAAAATGTTAGTTAGCGCCGTTTGCGCTTTAGGTAACGATATGAAAAAGAAGGTTTAATTCATACTGAGCAAAAAATTTGAAAAGAGGTTTTTTGGGCTTTCTGAAAAATTATATTTTGTGAGTTAGGCTGTTATTAAAAAAATATAGATATGACGGATTATTAAATATTATTGTTAGTGAAAAACACTTGTTTATTACATTCTCCACATTGTGGTGTGAGTTCAAAAGGAATAACAGCTGCAAATGTTTATTAAGCAGAAACAAAATTTGTTTTGTACACTCATAGAAGTAAACCTGTAGCATATAGCAGAAAAAGCTACTAAAAATGAGTTAAAAATTACGTTGCCGATTTTGTTGCTAAATATGTATTTATAAAATAAGAACAGCAGAAACAAAATGTTATAGTTATATTAGAGTTAACTTTTAGTTAATTGAGAATAGCAATTTAATCTGCTAAAATTAGCAAAAACCTTTACTAAATAATTGTAGTAACAAAAACTGTAATATCAAAAAAAAAATTTGCTAGAAGTGCAACTTTTTATTCGAATTATTTTTTTTTTTTTGTCTATAAATATTTAGCAAATTGTTTAGCTGATTTTAGTAGATTAATTTGTTACTTTCAATTAACTAAAATTTAGCTCGAATATAACTAATTTTTTTAGAGTTAATAGGTTTATTTTTGCTGTTTTTATTTTATTAATATTTAGCAAAAAAATCTACTAATATTAGCAGTTTTTTCTGCAACGTAGTTTTTAAAATTTTTTTAGTAGTTTTAGCAACAAATTTTAATAATTTTTTTCTATCAGTGTATGTATCATATTAATAATTTTGCTATAGCTCCATACATGGGGGTGAAACATTAATTTCTTGATTTTTTCATATACACTATAAAATGCGAAAGCATTCATTTATATTTTTATGAATTTCAACACATTTTCACTTATTTAGCACACTCAGGAAAATATGTAGATAGAAATGACTAAAAATAACACTTAAAACAACTACAAATATAATTAAAAAGGTGATGACAACATTTGTCATACAAATAACTAAAAATTGCAATTATTATTAGCTATTAAGTAAATAACTGCAAAATTAGTAAAAAAAAAAAAAAATAACTAACAAAATATTACTTCTTATTTCAATTATTGTTGTATTAGACGGGTCTAAGTCGATTCCAAGAAGCTAAAAAGTATTTAATGTACTATATGGAAAGGTCTGTATGTTCTATATATTGAAAATTAGACTGTGCACTGTCGCTTATACCAGGCATAATAGTTTTGAGGTTATTGAATTTTTTACTATCGTTACCGAAATAACTAAAATAGCGTTTTCGCTAAAATACCGTTAGCGAAATAATTGAAATAGAGTTATACTTAAAATACCGTTAACGAAATAATTTAAAATAGCGTTACCCTTAAAATATCAATACCTTTATTTTTATTAATTTTTTTTTGTTAATTTAAGTCGAGATTTGAAATAATATTCGCTATATAGATGGGGCATCCTTTATAAACGGGGGACCCACTGCGGTCCAAAATTGATATTCACAAAGAATGCCATTTGAATTCGGTCATGATGGGGTGCATTTTTTCTTTAAATAGCGATATCAAAATATCTAAAATAACGTTACCCTTAAAATACCGTTACCGAAATAACTAAAAAACCGTTACCGAAATAACTAAAATAACTTAAATATCGTTATCGAAATAAAAGAAAATACCGTCACCCTTACCCTTACCGATACACGCATCGAATCTATGTTTTTGAGTCCTTATCAAAATGCAATTGGTTAAGTTTTCTTGAAAAATTTTTTTAAGCTGTTGTAGTGTATTCTTTTAAATTCAAAGTTCCGAGATGACATTTTTTTATATTTTTCTTAAATTGTCTTAAATAATTTTTTAGTCGATTTTTATTTAAACAAAAAACTCGCTTTTTGATTAAAAACAGTTGGTCATGTTAGTGACACAGAATTGGAAAATACAAAAATCAAACTGCTGGACCTTATGAAGTTTAAGAAATCGGAACTTGTTTATTTTTGGACACACTAATGCATATGATACATTTAACCATAGAGCGCAATATACTGCTTCGCCGCCAAAACAGTGAGCAAAAACCATATAAAATAATCAAGTTCGTATTTAGAAATAAAAAATAAATAATACATTGTTATTTGAAAGCTTTTAAAGTGTGAGCGATACAAAGCAATCAACAAAATAAATCAAACAAATTGTGATGTGTTTTTTGTTATTTTAGTATAATAGTGTAACACGAAAACAGCTCTTTAATTATTTCAGATAATAGCACATATTTTATTTTTGTTAAGTTCAGTCTGTGTTCGTCGGTTTCTGATATTCAGTTGTATGATCTTATTTTCAACAGTAGTGTGTTTCTTTTCTTGAAAATAATAAAAATCGAGTGCCCCGTCGTCAGTCTGATTTAAAACATCGAGCGCGAAATACACAAATATTGGAAAACGTTAATAGCACGGGGTAATAATAAACAAATACTTTTTTTTAAAACTATTTTTATTTGGCTTTTCTGTTTTTTTACGTAAATTTCGCTATTTTTCATCTTATTTCTTTTTTCGCTTTATTATGGTGTTGTTTGTAACTTCGAATATTTCCTATAAATATGTCAAAATGATTGTTTTTGTCAACAGTTTTATTAAGTAACATTAAGTTGCACAAATTAATTTTTTTAAACTAGAAACTGTTCGTTTCGAGTTCATTGTTTTTTTTTTTTTTTGTCACATGAAGCTGTGAGAGATAGAGATGGAGTGTAAATGAAAAAAGAGATACAATCGGTAAAGATTGACCATGGTTGGTAACCGATTCGATGCGGTTATCGGTTCGGGTAACGCTATTTTCTTTTATTTCGGTAAAGGTGTTTTAGGGCAACGATATTTTGGTTATATCGATAACGAGTTTATAGCAATATCGGTATTTAAGTTATTTCGTTAACGGTATTTAAGTTACTTTGGTAACGGTATTTTAGCGGTAACGGTATATTGGTTATTTCGGTAACGGTATTTTAAGGATAACGGTTTTTCGGGAACGTTATTTCGGTATTTTAAGGTATTTTAAAAATCATGATTTTCGAATAACAAATAATTCGAATCAATTTTGACTATTAATAAAACGATATTTTTAAAAAATACATTTTTAATTGAATTCTTTTGGAAAATTAACTAATTGAAGATTTGCTCAGCTGTATCTTATTTTTCGATTGATGCAACATAAAAAGTTGTTGTTAAGTGTCGTCAAATGTATTAAATTGTGTAGTTGTCTAGTGTTTCATAATTATAACACAATTTTAAGAAAAGTTTAAAAATAAGTGGTAAAAACTTTGGTTATAAATTAATCTGCAATAAAGAAAATTTGTGTTTATTTCATTTGATTGTATTTTTATTACAGTTTGTGCTAAAAAACATAGATTTTTGGCAAACAATTTGTATTTATATAAAAATGTTCATAAATTCAACCAAATTGAAGTTGAGACTTTTTTTCTCAATAATCCTCCTTGTGAAATGGAAGACAATCAATTGTGATAGAAATAAGTTAATTCGTCTCGACAAATATAACATATTATTCTTGGGCTATAAGGGCCTTAATTAGAGAAAATGCTTAAAAATCCTTAGTTAATCATGTCATTTTGGAATGAGTTCATGTAATGTTTATCAAAACTGTCTTTGTTTTGTTGCTATCGCCGCTTTAGCTTTCGAAGTTTACAGCTTAAATACGTATCCCAAAATTATTGGTTTTTTAAATGAGAAATTGTATTTATTTTTTTTTAAATATTGTCTGTTTTCTATTTAATATTGATAAGATATATAGTTTTTGCTGCAATTCATCGATGTTGATAAACTTACACTTTTTACTATAGTCGTAAAAGCTTATAGTACGTATGATACTTTTTCCTACACACAAAAAATTTGCAGAGGAAATACGATGAAAGCATGCTTAGTAAAATGTTTTTGTTTAAAATTCTGTGATTATTAAGTTTTGTATAAATTATGTATGCCATAGTGCTAAGTTTACATTTGCATTTGCACAATTTTAATAAACTACTTAAAACGCAACAAGTCATTTCATACATTGTAAAATATTACTTAACATTTTAACTATTGATACAACTGTTTCTATTATGCTAAATCCTTACAAAATGTCGAACTTATATTGCATACTTCTGGTATTTTGTGTATATATTTTAATCAAGCATTACTTGGTAAAATGTAACAAAATAAATATGGACGAACATAACAGATAATAGATAATTTCTTGAACATAAGTTTTTAAAGATAAAAATCCTTTTATGAACAAAAAAAAAAAAAATATATACAAGACAAAATAGTCTGTGAAATAAAATATGTATTAAATAAAACTTTGTTTAAATATAAATAAAATCTTATAAATAGTTCATCTAAAAATGTAGACGAAACAAAAATCTGAAAACTGGTAAGTTTATTTTAGTTATTTATTAAAAAACTGAATTCGAAACCCAATTTTATTTTTTCTAGCTCAAAGTCATTGCAGTGATGAAATTGGATGAAATAGAATGAATAATTTTATTACGATATACGGCTTATTTGCCATAAATAAAATATTAAGAATTACCAAGTTTTTTTTAGTTAAAAGAAAGTATATTTTTATACAAATTATTTTCCTAAGTTGACTGACAGACATTACTGAAAATAGTTATTATTTGTACTTAGATTTTTTTTGTGTGTATGAAAGTGAAGCTCCATCGACTAATTTCACTGCGTTAACTCAGAAAATTAAGTTTTTTTAACGTATTGGCACGTTATTGTTCTTAAAATACATATTCCGAACAGATGTTTGTAGCAGTTTCTTTTTTAAAGGCTTAATAATGTGTTATATTTTTTGCGCGCATTAACTTTTTTCTATCGCAATTGTTTGTCTTCCATCTAACATTGAGAAAAAATCAGGTCTCGACTTAATTTGGTTGAATTTATGAAAATTTTTCTATAAATATGTATTTTTGAATAAAATCGCCGAAAATCCATATTCTTGGCACAAACTGAACCAAAACTACAATCAAATCAAATAAACAAAAATTTTCTTTAATCCAGATAATCCCAAAGTTTTTACCAATTACCACTTATTTTTAAAATTTCCTTAAAATGAAATGAATAATTATGAAACAATAGACAACTACACAATTTAAAATGTTCAACAACACTTAACTACAATAACTTTTTATGTTGCATCAACAGAACAATTAGACACATGTGTGTAAATCTTCCGAAGACCCCTAAGCGATCGGTTTAGTAGTTTAAGAAATAATTAGAAAACAAAATTGCCGTTATAGCTATAAATCGCCCTAAATTTCAAACTTTTTAAAACCATATCCAATGTTTTTGCTTAAATATACGATAAGTCGCTAAGAATTTTCAGCAGTGATTCTTTATATTTAGTTTCACAAAACTCGCTACTATTTTGTGCTAAAGAGTTTTAAGACTAAACTCAGTGTCGAATTTTATTAAAAAATATTATAGAAAATTTAATAACATTTTTAAAATAATAAAATCTTAAAGAAAACTATGCTAAAATAATTTGATTTTGATCTAAAAATTACCAAAAATATGGCCAAAAGTTAGTTTCTTTGTTATAAAATTTGCTCGTGAGATCCAAATATGAAGAAATATGGTAGGTAAGAGCAAATATGGTCTAAGAAATCAATGATAGAAGTCGTTTATTGTGCTGAAACAAATAAATATTTTACAAATTGATGCCGAAATTTTTTTATATTTGTATTTTTAAAATAATTTTTATTCGTTATTCTTTCGATTAATGGAATAATTTTGAAAAATGAATCGCTTAATCGTTCGATGAAAAAATGTTTGATCGTTTATTCGTTTAAATAATTTCGGTAATGGTATTTTACCAATAACGCTATATTATTTATTGCAGCAACGGTATTTTAAGGATATCGGTAACGGTATTTTTCAGATAACGGCATTTCAATTATTTCGGTATCGAATATCAGTTAAAAGGGTTATAAATCGATAGCGGTATTTTAATGGTATTGTCTGCCATCCCTGAGATTAATACTTAATACGACGATATATAACACGTTATCATATTGGGAAGAAAAGCTATTTTTTGTATTTAATTTTAAATAACAGATTTATGTCACTTATTGTTTTGTACAACAATTACAACCAGAGTTTTTTTTATATTAGCCAAATAACAACCACATGATATGGTATCTTTATTACACTCGAGGTGCTGATTAAGCGAATAATACGCGTAATTTTCTGTATTGTAATATTATTTATTGCCAAATCTTAACAAAAAATCTGTTTAAATATAGTACCTGCACAATGGATTATGGACGATAGTAGTTCGTGATACATATTACCTAATTAAATAGTATAATTAGTTTGTGCACAGCCAAAAATATTGGTTTTACCATTTTTTTTTAACTTACTTTTTTATTTTATTTCTGTATAATATTTTATTCGCTAATAAAAAGTGAATAATAAAAAAGATTTGAAAAAAATGATGGCAAAATAAAAAAATCTGGTGGTAAAACAACTAGACGAATACAATTTATTTTATTAAAAATAACTGTGCCAATATGGCAAATATCGGATATTAAAGGGCTGGTAAAATTTTGATTTAAAAATGTTATTGAGTTTAGAATTTTGTTCAGCTTAAGGGTGCACATGCAGTAAAGAGGGCTAAAGTCGATGTTTCCCCGGAAAGACGTTTTATTTACCTACTCTGAGAGATTTCTCTGCATGATATTTATTTACATACACTGAGAGAATTCTCTGCATGATATTAATGAATTTTTGCGTAGAAGCAATGCACCTTCACTGGAACTCGTTCATTGAAACATTTTATCAATGCAAGTTATCATAAAACTTTATGAAAAATATAATTTTATTTATTAAAAGTTTCATTAACTCCCCAGCAAAAAATGTTTGTCTTCTTATTTAGCATTTTCATAGATGGAGTTAACATTGACTTGTCATAGGAAGGTAGGAAGGAAGCATTCCAAATATGATTCTTTGCAAGTTTTTCTGCCTACAGAACTGCTTTGGAAGTTATTTAGGCATAACATATTCCTAGAAAGTTGTTTTGCAGCGTAATATGAATGATTCGTTCCTACACAAAAAAAATGATCAACCTAAAATATCTAATTAAAGATTTGATTTGAATTTAATTTGTTTCTAAACAAATATTAAATTGAATCAATTAATATTTTAATTGACTTTTAAATATATAGAGCAATTCCATATGAAAACGATCAAAATTGGCAAATTTTTGGACGACCCCTCTCCGATTTTAAAATAAATAGTCTCAATCGATTGCCCAGCAAAAAATAATGTACCTACATATTTTTTTTTTTTTATAGTGACTGGTTTAGTGGTGGTGTGCACCACTGTCATGTGACAAAATTGAAGAATTCTTCATAAGGGACCTCATTGAAAGTTGTTTTAAAAAAACTACTAAAGCGATCGCAACGAGTGATAGCTCGTTGGAAAGGTATTGAATCAGGCTTTAATTGAAAAATAAAATTTTCCTAATTTTTTTTTACCTTTTTTTCCCATGAAAATTAAATTTTCCCATGAAAATTAAATTTTCCCATGAAAATTAAATTTTCCGATTTTCCACAGAAGCTCCTAAATTTTCCGGCTAATTTTATTTTTTTTAGATTCCTCATAATTTTTGCTTTAAGAATCAGCAATAAAAAATGGGCCCCGACTCCTTGTTTGGACAGGAGAAGAGCATTTAAGAGACCACCTTGTTCTCTTTGTTTTATATTTTTTATAATTGAATTATTTTTAATTATTTAACAAGAAAAATTAGGAAAATTTTATTTTTTAATTAAAGCCTGATTCAATACCTTTCCAACGAGCTATCACTCGTTGCGATCGCTTTAGTAGTTTTTTTTTAAAACAACTTTCAATGAGGTCCCTTATGAAGAATTCTTCAATTTTGTCACATGTCATATGGAATTGCTCTATAGTGACTGGTTTAGTGGTGGTGTGCACCACTGTCATGTGACAAAATTGAAGAGTTCTTCATAAGGGACCTCATTGAAAGTTGTTTTAAAAAAATAAAATTTTCCTAATTTTTCTTGTTAAATAATTAAAAATAATTCAATTATAAAAAATATAAAACAAAGAGAACAAGGTGGTCTCTTGAATGCTCTTCTCCTGTCCAAACAAGGAGTCGGGGCCCATTTTTTTATTGCTGATTCTTAAAGCAAAAATTATGAGGAATCCAAAAAAAATAAAATTAGCCGGAAAATTTAGGAGCTTCTGTGGAAAATCGGAAAATTTAATTTTCATGGGAAAAAAGGTAAATTTCTGAGAAAAATTAGGAAAATTTTATTTTTCAATTAAAGCCTGATTCAATACCTTTCCAACGAGCTATCACTCAATGAGGTCCCTTATGAAGAATTCTTCAATTTTGTCACATGACAGTGGTGCACACCACCACTAAACCAGTCACTATAAAAAAAAAAAAATATGTAGGTACATTATTTTTTGCTGGGCAATCGATTGAGACTATTTATTTTAAAATCGGAGAGGGGTCGTCCAAAAGGTGATCGCTTTCATATGGAATTGCTCTATAAATAGATATTTTATTTTAGACGCAATTATCATATTATTGTTTCATACACTATATGCATAAATAGAAAATTTTCAATATAAACTACCAAATACATTTGAAGTTAACAAACAAAACAAGCACACACACACACCGACTCAGCATTGCAAAAAACACACATACCAACGTATAGATCACACACTTTTTTTGTGAGTATCATATTTTTTTTTTATAGAAGTTATTTATAACTTTTTTTCCTTCTTATTTTTAATAAAAGGTTTAATTGATAGTATCATTGTCGTGATAGGTGCAAAATCAAATAAAATATTATTTGATTCAATAAATTTTTTAATTGAAACCCGTTTTTATTTTTTTCTGTGTATGACAAGCCAATGTTAAATTCATAGATAAAAATGCTCAATTAGAATCAATTTTTGGAGGGTCAATGAGAAGTTTCAATAAAAATCTAGTTTCATATTATTGTTTCATACACTATATGCATAAATAGAAAATTTTCAATATAAACTACCAAATACATTTGAAGTTAACAAACAAAACAAGCACACACACACACCGACTCAGCATTGCAAAAAACACACATACCAACGTATAGATCACACACTTTTTTTGTGAGTATCATATTTTTTTTTTATAGAAGTTATTTATAACTTTTTTTCCTTCTTATTTTTAATAAAAGGTTTAATTGATAGTATCATTGTCGTGATAGGTGCAAAATCAAATAAAATATTATTTGATTCAATAAATTTTTTAATTGAAACCCGTTTTTATTTTTTTCTGTGTATGACAAGCCAATGTTAAATTCATAGATAAAAATGCTCAATTAGAATCAATTTTTGGAGGGTCAATGAGAAGTTTCAATAAAAATCTAGTTTCATAAAAAGCGTGAACATTTTTCCTTATTTAAAGAAATTTTTCATTCACTTTTTGAAAATAAGATTCATTAGTTTAATGAAAACTTTTATTATTTTTCATCCACTGAGAGAATTATCTGCATGATATCAATGAATTTTTGCATTAGATCTATGAAGTGTCACTGGAACTCGTCCATTTAAAACTTTTCACATTGAAACTTTTCATAAAAACAAAGCAGTTTTACATTAAATTTTATGAAAAATGCATTCCATTCATGCTAGTGTCTAATAACTTTTTCTGTGTTTTCTAATAATCAAAGTAAATTATCATATAAAAATTATAATTTTTCTGTTAATTTAGAGAAAAATTTGTCATGATCTAAAACCGAACAAATAAAATCTCACATATAAATTTATAGATCAACGATAAAATTCACTATTTATGAAAAATTAAATTTTATTTACTAAAAATTTCATACGCCTAATAAAAAATTTTCATTAAAAATAGTTTTATAAAAATAATGAAGCTTTTTCATAAAGTTTAAGAAATATTTCATTCACCTTGTGAAGAGAACTTCATTAGTTTAGAGAAAAATTTCTTTAAAACTCGTCCAAGAAAATTCTCTCTGTGTAGCATACAAAATTTATATGTATATGTGATAACTTTGGATTTTGTTTTAAATTTTTTTTCAAATAATTATTTTTAATGAAGCTATAGTCGAATGAATCTATAGTACGGGAGTTCCTCAAACAAAAAGGCGTTTTGCTGTTAAAACGATATCTCTGCACTAAAAGAATGAATTTTTGCATTCGATCAACAAAGTGTCACTAGATTTCGGCCATTGAAACTTTTCGTTAAATTAACGCAGTTTTTCATAAAATTTTATGGAAAATTTTTATTAAATATTTCATACTTAGCCTAAAGTTGAGAAATTTTACATTCACTGCATGAAGAAAACTATTAGTTTAGTGAAAATTTGCATTAAAACTCTGCCAATAGATCTGGACTAGATCATATGAATTGGAAAAACAAAAACGATTTCGTTAATATAAAAGATTATGTGTAAACTGATCGATCAATTAACAGATAATCCATTATTTTGCCGAAATCTTTTTTCTCTTTGTTTTCCAGAGATATCGTTCACACTGAGAGCTCCCGGAAAATCTAAATAAAGTTTCAAGTTTCCACAATATGCATATCGATTTTTACGTTAATAGACGTTAAAAACGTCTTTCCAGGAAAAATGTGCAAATAATCGTTTTTATGCCCCTTAAAGAAAAATACTTAACAAGTTAAAAAGTTATTTATTATTAAGATAATCGCAAATCTAATCTGAAACATTTCGCACAATTTTACTAAAATTAAAAAAAAAGAATAATAACAATAACTAAAAAAAAAATTATTTACTATCGCATTGAAGTTTTAATCAATTCAATTTTTTTTTGGTTTTCATACCTATTAGTTAAGCTATTTATGAAAGTTAGCAAACAAAATTGTTATAGCTTTCAATGAAATTTTATAACATATGCCTTTATTAATTTGGAAGTTGTGCGGAGCTTAACCCAACTTAAGGTCTAAATTTTGTATTTCACCTAGTTGAGGCATGGCATTATTTTTATGCAAATTTTTTTTTTTTGTAATAAACAATAGAACTTCTATAGAATTAACGCCACATTTAACCTAGGCTAGCGAAATACAAAATAAGTTCAAACGAGTGACTAATATCGAGTATATAACTTTTTTTACACACAAATTTCCAACAAATTAAAGTTTTGCACTCGATGAAAGTCACTCGTTTAATATTATGAACACTGTTGGTATGATTTATATAAAAGAAACAGAATTCAAATCAAGAATTTTAATTTTTAAAATAATTACTTAGATACTGTACTTAATGCGGATGCAAAGCACCAGTTGTTTGTGAAATAATACATACGATAATTTGGCGAAATGATTCATTTATTAAAGATATTTTTGAATGGAAAATGAAAACAGATATCGATAGGTCATAAATTGACAACATGTAATGTGTATATTTTAATTTTAGTTTAAGATTGCTGCCTCCCAAAAGACTACTCAATATCGTAATAAAAAAGTAATAATATAATTTAAAAATATTAATAATAAAAAGAACAATTTTATGTAGTTGCTGATTAAAAATTTTAGTAGCTGCTGTACATTTAATTTTTATATGTACATAATTACGTATTCACAATCTACTAGGGTGATCGAGTCGGTTTTTCAAAACCGGTTTCAACCGGTTTTATGTGTGTTTGTGGTTTCGGTTTTTCTAAAAAGTGTAGTTTTCGAATATCAAAAAAAAAACCGGGTTTTTGTCGTCGAATAACCGTGTTTTTTTTTAACTATTCTTTTTCAGCTTCAATATATTAGAAACCGTAAATTTACTATGTTCATTGTAAAAAACAGAATATTCTGAAAAACTTCTTAAAACCAGGTTTTTATTTGGTGCATGCAAGAGAAATCCTTTTTACTTAAAAATTACTCATATAGAGACTTTGAAAACTTTCATAACCTCAAAAATTATTATTTTTCTGTATAATTTTTGAGTTGTTAAAATATTATTGTCATTTTATATTTGGCTCTATTAACAAATAAAAAATATAACATTTTTAGTAAATAAAAAGCACACACCTCTTTTCTATATTTTGTTGTTGTTTTTTAAACACTTTTTCTTTATTAAATCTATTTCTTTAAGTCTGTTTTATTGAAATTGTTTTCAATAATGAGCTGTTCTTAATAAATTGTTTTGAATGCAATAATAACTTATGAATTTAAAAACAAAAATTTAAATGATTTTAAAAAATTATTATTGTTTTTTGAAAACCATCGAAAAAATTTACTAGTTTTCACATAATTTTTGCGAAATGCTCCTAATTACTTGGAAACGATTTTTGTGTTATTATTTTACACACAAACAAAACGTTGCCAAGTAATTAGGAAAATTTTTTTTATTTTATAGTGCAACACGGGTGGTCTAAAATGTGAGTATAGGGTTTGAAAGCGCTATTTATCCGAATTTAGAAAAACCTATTTTAATATTATTTTATCTGTAGACAAATATATAAGTTTTGATATACATGCCTACAAAATTTTAGAGAGACCAATATCCTAGGTCTAAAACATATTTTTCTAAAGGTTTTCGAGATATCTTCACATAAAGTTTAGGAAAACCCAGTTTTTTGCTATATTCGGGACGTTTTACCATGACTTTTTCACAAAATTGTTTATGTCTTCTGAAAGTCCTTCCAATTGTTTTCAAAACCCAGGTTTAACCTTTACAATATTTTATCAGGTTTATCTCAAATAACGGCTTTGGGAAGGTCGGCGTTGATAGTTCTTCTCCAGATTAAATATATTAATATGTAGATAGTTTGGAAAACATTCTATATTTCATTTCGAGGAGTAATAAAAATTGTCAACTTCAAATTGTATATAAAAGTAAATCCCACAGAAATCCAATATATATATATATATTCGGATTTTTTTACAGTTAAACATCGAGACAAATTTATATCAATATTCGCTTTTTTAAAGTACATATACTTTAACACTATATTTACGAAGCCGGTCAATTTTACCGTTTTCGACTTTTAAAGTCAACATTTTTTAAAAACTTGTTCTAAACTTTAAATTAGTAATGATTAATTCAAAAATGTTAGTATAAATATGCAGATAACATTAATTTCTCTGTCAGCCCGCGTATATCAGAAATTCTGATGTGGTATACCTAGTTTTACGGCACCGGTCAACATTACAGGTTTTGTTTTTCAAAAGAACACAATTTTCCGTAAATTAAACGAAACTTTGTACATTTTACGAAAGTTTTTGTAGTTTTGACACGAATTTCGTATTTTTATGTATAGATTTTTATAAGTTTAGGAACTTGGTGGTAAGGCGATATTTTTTGATATTTGAACGGAGAAGGCCAAAAAATGGCTTTAACATCCTGCCCAAACCTTTTTGGCTAGAAACCTTAAATTTGTAAAATAGGTTCTGTGCAATATTGACTTACTACCCAATGACATACTTTTTAGAGTTTCTACTGAAAGCGTGCTAAAATTTAAAAACTTAACAGAAAACTTCGCATTATTTTTAATGGTTTTACCCTCAAAGATATTGTGGGCATTTAAGGATTAAACAATTATGTTTCTATGTAAAACATAATATCTTCTTTTAAAGACATTGTGGGCATTTAAGGATTAAACAATTATGTTTCTATGTAAACAATTAAATAAATAATCATATTTAACAACAATATATTGATTTTATAACAAATAAATGTAATTTGTATGTACTGGTCAAAATGACCGGATCAGTAGATCTAGGTATATGACCGATTGCCGTAAATCTGGTGAAAATAAGTTTAAAATAAGTATTTTCTTAAAAATATTTAAAAAAGATTGATCATATAATATTAATTTATTAATAATCACATAATTACAAATTTATCTATTACCCTCACCAAGCACTACCTACTAGCCTACCATTAACTACAAACTGGGACTTTAATTTACACATTTTTTGTTGTTTCTCATACAAATTTTAAATTTATATGTTTATTAAATTTTAACTGGACAATCAGTAATCGGGCCTAATTGTAATTCGCGTAAAGAGCTAAACGACTAACAAGAAAACTACACTAAGCAGCGAAACTTAATGAAATTTGGCTATGTTGTAGAGAATAACAAATTATTAGACGCATATTTTTTTTAGATCAATCGAACGGTAATGCCATGGGTTAAAATGTGGGTTAAAAATTTAACAAGTTTATGTTTTTTAAATAAATATTTCTCATACAAAAATAGTGTAATTTTTTACCCCCTTTTTAACCCCTAAACGTTATACTGCGCACCTAAAAAACTTATGTGTCTAATAATTGTTTGTCCTCTACAACATTTCAAAGTTTCATTAAAATCTACGAGTTACACTACCATTTTCGGACCTAGAAAATGTTTCATCTAATTTCTGTAATTATAGAATAGATCATAAGCGATAATTGTTTCGGTACTGATTTTAATGATGCCTTTATGATTTTTATCTACTAATAAAACAAATAGTGTTTCAACAATATGATGTTAAAGAGACCGATGATACAAGCCTTTGTATGTAGCTTAGTAATATGTTTGAGCCAAATCCATGCCCATCCTATTAATATTCAAAATGAGGTGGCCACAGAGTTTATAATATTGCACAACAATGATATGCATGCTCGCTTCGAACAGACAAGCGTTGACAGTGGAAAATGTTCTCCAGAACAGGCCAATACTAATAAATGCTATGGTGGTTTTGCCAGAGTTGCATATGAGTATGTACATATATAATTCAATTCAAAGCCAGCCAAGATAAATAATACTTATTCTCTCTAACCACTCTTCCACAGAGTACGAAAATATCGACAACAAGCTCATGATGACGGAACTTCTGTTTTGTATTTGAATGCAGGTGATACATATACAGGAACTCCCTGGTTTACTATTTTCAAGGATAACATTACAGCTGCCTTCCTTAACAAATTGCAACCGGACGCTATAGTGAGTAGTTTTCACAGAACTATCGAATTTTTTTTTCTTACTGACGACTGTTCTTTCGCTTTGTTAGTCTTTAGGCAATCATGAATTTGACGAGAATGTCGAAGGATTGGTACCTTTTTTAAATAATGTAAATTTCCCTGTATTGGCATGTAACTTGGATCTACGAAAAGTGCCTGAACTGGCTGGTGCAAGCAACTTTTACAATTCAACCGTTTTAGATGTAAAAGGTGTTAAAATTGGAGTTATCGGTTATCTAACCCCAGAAACAAAGTATTTGGCTGTACCTAATGAGGTCGAATATTTAGACGAAGTGGTAGCTATCAAGTAAGATTTGCTTAATTAATTTTGGATTTTGAATTTTATTTACATGTATGAAATTTTTTTGTCATTTGTGAATTGATCTATTTCGAATGACATCCTGTAATTTTCAGTGAAGAGGCAGCTAGAGTTAAAGCTCGAGGTGTAAATATTATCATAGCATTGGGTCATTCCGGCTATCAAAGGGACCAAGAAATCGCTTTAAAATGTCCCGATATTGATCTTGTCATCGGTGGACATACCAACACTTTTCTATACAATGACAATCAACCGGATACCGAACGTATTGATGGTCCCTATCCGACCATAGTCAAACAACATAGTGGCAAGGAGGTGCCAGTAGTACAGGCCTATGCTTATACGAAATACTTGGGTAAACTTCATGTGCAGGTAAAAAAAAATCTCTTGCACGCTAACAATATAACATCGTTTTAATAACTAATTTAAGTTCGACAAAGATGGCAATCTTATTGAATTTGATGGTACGCCCATTCTTTTAAATGCCGAAGTACCTAGAGAAGACGATGTCGTCCAGCTACTGGAGGTGTATCGTCCCAATATTACAGCTTTGGAAACGAATGTAGTTGGCCACACTAAGGTTTATTTGGAGGGTCGAGGAGAAATATGTCGAAGTCGAGAATGTAATCTTGGCAATTTAGTAACTGATTCCATGATATACGCTCGAGTTTTGGAAAACCAGGGGGGTTCTTATTGGACTGATGCCCCTATTGCATTCATAATGGGAGGAGGTATAAATAAACAGAGATATAACTATATAACAACTTTTAATGATGTTTTAACTTTCCAGGTATTCGCACCTCTATTCAAAAACGTTCGGATGGATCAATACTCTCTACCGATGTTCTTTCTGTTCTTCCTTTTAATAATGATTTGTACATGACAAAAATCAGCGGTAAAACGATTTTAAAGGCGTTGGAACATTCGGCCAGCATGGAGGAAAAAGATTCAAAAGGTGGTTTTTTACAAATGTCTGGAGTACACACCACCTATGATTACAACAAAAATGTGGGAAGTCGTGTTATATCCGTCGAAGTAAGATGTGCTGAATGCAATGTACCTGCCTATGCGCCCTTGGATAACAACAAAGTGTACAATGTGATTGTACCGAAATTTCTCTTAGATGGCGGTGACAATCACACTTTTACAGAAAACAATGGTTATCAGCCACAACGCTTGCAGAAAAATGATTATGCCACTTTGCTGCAATATTTGGATCAACGTGAATTCGTGTATCCTGAGGTTGAGGAAAGAATTAATATAATAGCCAGACCCGTAGTAGATGATGGTGATAAAGGAAATGGTGATGGTGCCATGTCATCTGTGACATGTTCAGCAGTTATAGTAATAATAGCATTACTAACACTAGCATTTACTAACCAAAATATGCATAAACTTTAGTGTAATCGAAAAGATAAAAAACTTGGTCAGATTTTGTTTATCAACTAAAAATAATTTTATGGCGTACATTTGTGTGGAGTAACAAAGAATGTCTTAATTTAAGAAATATAGAAAAAGTGTGAACTAAAATATTGGTTTTTCAATTTCGTCATTGCGAATAAAAAATAGTTATGTGACCAAACAATTTTTTACGAGAACACCTACCAAGCATGTTTTGGGACATGTTTGGATTGTTTTTTTTTAGAAATATTTGGGACATGTTTGGATTGTTTTTTTTTTACAAATATATGGATAAAAAACAAAACTCCAAACTTTCCAAACATAAAAAAAAATCCGTCGAAATATTATACCTAAGGTACAATATGAAGACATTATTTAGGTATCCCATAAATAATGAGCCAATTTAAATAAAATTTGCATGTTACTCCAATCTGAAAACGGATTCTGTGTCTAGATATTTTTTAACGAAACGCGGCCAATCAAAATTTTCAAAATTTGACCTTTCTTTAGCTTAGGGGCACCTCACCGATTTTGATAAAAAAAATTTAGGAACGATTCACATACGTGAAATGAAATGTTTTTTTTTCATAAATAAAAAAATAATATGCAGCACAAACACAAAATGGTGAAATATAAATTGATTTTGAAATTTGTAAAGCAAAGTAAAATTAAATTTAATAAATATATTATTACATAATAAAATAAAACGAACTGACATTAAAATTATTGTGCGTTTTTAAAAAGTAGCTCGAAATAAAACGCTATGAAAAAAGTAAGTATATTTATTCAAGTTGTTAAATAAACAGACAAATTCTAACCCCAATTTCATTTTTGGTAGTTAAAAACTATACATTGGTGGGGTGCTATTTTCTTTCAAATAACTTTTTTTAGTTCATATAAATTATTATTTTTTTTTTTCATTTGAAAAACAATACATTTTTGTTAAGTATTTTTAATGGCTTTTAAAAATAATTGACATTAAACGACTCCCACCCACACTTAGTGAAGTAAATTACAAGAAAATTTTCAGGATATTAGGAATTATGTTTTTTTACGACACACGATAATAAAATAACACCTACATCATTGTCGTTTCAACAAGTAAATACATGGATGGCGAACTATTCGATGCGGGTATCGGTTGAGTTACCGAAATAAAAGAAGAAGTTTTAAAACAAAAGCATTGTCATTTATGAAGATTTTATAAATATGATGAAACATTTCATGAATATTTATGAAACTGCTGCATAAATTCTTCATCATTTCATAGAAAAATGTCATCAGTATATTTTTTATGAAATGACCTATATCTTGAAAACCAAAAGAAATAGGGCAGAACAGAACCACATTTTTTAATCTCGGGGAGTACTAACGCATCACTCATGGACTAATTAGCAAGAACTGCCTTTTGTGAAGTTTCTCAGAGCAATAACATTTCAAAATCAAGAAACGTCGGCATAAACGCTCACTACACTAATTGAATTACTTAATCACATTTTAATCCCTTAAACCCTCATTGACAATGTCATATTGATGTTTAAATTAAAACTACATTAAAGTTTAAGCAATAATAAAATAAAATATTAACAAATTTAAAAATATATTACAACTTTTAATATTTAGTGTGATTTTGTATCATTTACGCCGAACAAAATTTTCTTATTCTTATTCTCTTTTGTATTTTCGTAAATGTTATTGTACTGAAAGTTGTCAAAAATGTGGGTATTGCCCTTCAATCGGCTAACCTTTATAGTTAAACCATGGCATCACCATAACAATATTTTTATTAAACATTTTCATAAATATTTATGTAAAACTTTCATTCGAAGAAAAACTAAAGAGTTGTCTTCGTAGCTTTTACTTTGAGTGTTATGTAGCGATACATTTTTTTATTACAAAAGTCCCATTTAAAACACGAATATATAAAGTCGTCAAAACAAATTTGTTTATTAATAAAATAATTAAAAACCTAATTCATAATTCTACAACCTTTTGTTAGAATGCTAACTAACCACTTGATTGTATACTTTAAGTTCAATAACTGAAAAAAATACATCATTATCTTAAACAATAGGATAACTGCACTCTGAGGCAATACCGCAGAAGTTTTTACCTCTGGGTAAACGGAAATATCCCTCTTCACCCCATGCTTTATCCCAGGAGTTTTTAACAATCCAGTAGTCTTTACCGTTTTCAGAACCATAACCAACTACCAATACAGAATGGTTAACTTCACCCTTATTACATTCCTCGTCGTCGTAAATTCCCTGTTTGTATAACAACAAAGTCTCAAGGCCGTTGATAGAGCAAGCCAAAGGCCCCAAAGTGGCAATAACTTTCTTCATGGTAGTTTCGTCTTTTGGATCGACTGCAGCAAATCCGGTAATTTCAGCACCCTTTATGTTATCTTTGTACGAACAAGTATCTTTTTTGTCTACATAAGGATATTTTTCTCCATTGGCAATACCTTTTTGAGTGGTAACAAACTCGAAGCCATACTCTTGAAAACCGCCATCACAACCAGCCAGACCGTATTCTATCTTACCGCAATCAACTAAATTCTGTTCGGAGAGATTGATTAATTTGCCAGTCTTGCGGAATACATGACCCTCGATGGCACCAGAGACAGCGAAAGACCAACAGGAACCGCACTCACCTTGGAATTTAACAGGAGTAACACCACCCTTTTCACGCCAATCAAAAGAGTCTGGAATTGCAGCACCAGCTTTAGGGGCGGCCTTTTGACGATGTTTTTTTGCTTGATTACTAGAAGCCAACAAAAAAGAACGCAACTATAAAAAATCAATCTTTCATTTCACCCATTTCACATTAAAACTTACTCGCCCTGTGCCGATTTACGATTACCGGTAAGCTGTTTCAAGAATTCTGCGTTAGTTAGATCAGAGAAGGCATTGGCTGCCAATTGGAATGTGGATTGACCAGCTTCAAAGGCTGAATTTCCTGAATCAACTAAAGTTTTGTGTGCGTTGAAAACGCCCTCACGAAAGGTTTGTTCTGCTGCAGTGGCATATGACTTGCCAGCTTGTTGCTTAATTTTTATCAAATTAAATGATTAGCCACACTTTATTATTCAATATTTCGTTTTACTTACAGCGAATTCGCCAAAATTTCTGGCATTGTCCACAAACGGTACGCTCTGAAAGCTGGAAGCAATACTACCCAAACCCTGTTGTAAATTGGAAAATGATGAAGTACCAGGGTTTGTGAATCCACCAAAACCGCCAAATTGACCCAAAGCCAATGCGAAAAACAACGGCAAAATGCAGATAAACAATTTCATTTTCGTCAAATGACCAATGAAAACTACTTTAAACTAGAAAACCAAAATCACAATATGTTAAAATTTGCCTAAACTAAATAAACTTTTTCTTTTTCAGAAATTTAAGTCTACGATATTGAATAATCAACCAACCTTTTGAATGTAATCACCAATAATATTAATGCTTTGATCTCAAACATCATCTTTTATAGATTTACTAATTGCTTATTCGTGTTTATTAATTAGCTGCCGATTAAAATGGCATTGTAGAACTATTAAATACCCTACCCATTTTATGTTACGCGCTGCCACATGTAACACCATGTTTGTCTAAACAAGACTTGTAACAACAACAACAACAAGTTGACGATGAGATAAAACAGAAAAGCTTTATATCTTAATGAGACATGATATGACAACTTATTACAAGTTATGACAACTAAAAACCGCCAGCGACAGAATATGTAAAATATACCAGTTATTAGACTAGACTATCGACTGCGCACAGTGAAACAACGTTGAATAACGATTAAAAGATTACAAAGAAAATCAGGAAAGTACACCGATTAAGATGAAGTTCAAGGGACTAAACAAATTAGTTCGTTGTTAGAGAGGTTAGTAGTATTAACCCATTAACGCCCAAATGAAATCTGCTGACTGAAGAGAATTCAGTGAAAATGTATTTATATGATAGGCAAAGGCGTCAAATAGGATAGAGTGAAATCAAAATTGAGAAAAGTTGAAAGATATTCTTGTAAATTGCCAAATAGCAAAAAGTGGACCGTTTTCAAACCGTTTCGAAATTCTGTATTTAATTCATGAGGTTTAATTAGTGCCTGAACAAATAGTAAATATTATTAATAATACGTATCATATCACGCACACTTTCACGCAAATACAAGTTTGTAGTAAGAAGCCCAAAATTGATTGTGACCAAATACTTTTTCGAATCAAATAATTTTCACCAAATTGGTATTGGTTTGTTATTGAATATTTTGGCATGTTTTGTTATAAATGCATATTTGGCTATAAATGCATATTATAATGCATATTTTGGCATTTTTGTTGCATATTTTCAATTTAATTGCATATTTTAGCACATTTTGTAAAAATTAAAACTATTATTTAATCAAAAATAAACATCTAGTTGTCATTTGCTACGCTTTCGAGTAGCAAATCGATTTTTAAAAATCTACAAATTTTAAGCGCATATTTTTGGATTTTTTGATCACATTTTTTGGTTTTCAGTGTATATTTCGGGTTTAAGTGCATATTTTAGAGCATATTTTTGATTTTTTACTGCATATTTTAAGCGCATATTTTCAATTTTTAGTTCATGAAAGTCGCTGCCCTGCATATCACTATTATCAAAAATGTTTAGAATTAAAATTTTTTTTCTTTGCCAAAAATTTTGCACATTTTTTTTTTTCATTTGCTGTCAAATGATGTGAATTTAAAGGATTAAGAAATTGTGTAATTTGAAAAAACGTCTGTTTCTTGATTTCTAAATTTAGTTGGCTTTCAGAAAATTGTTTTACTTAAATTACTGGACAAATAGTTCCAGAGAAACTCGCAAAAATCGAGGTGTCTTCATATGGGGACAGTGGGCGTTAATGGGTTAGCCAGCAACTTCAAATTTTAAGAATGGTAAAATTGAGCAACACTTTTATTCCAAATAGGAACAATTCTTCTATTTTTGGAAGTTTGTATAAAATGTAGAATGTATGCAATCAGACATTTAAAAAACTACTCAATTTATAAAAACTAATTGAAAAAACTTTTTCTGATTCGCGAATTAATTTTAGTCTTTAATATATTTAGAACTTAATTTTGATTGAATAAAATAAATTGAGTAAATGGGAAAAGAGATAACAATAGAATTAAAAAGAGAAAGCATTCTAATTGAAAAATAGGTATTAGTAACTATGCCTCTTCTGATTAAAACAATACATTGTGAATGCTGTGATTGACAAAACTCCAGTTAGCCCACTCATCGCTGTGTCCACCGTGGCTCAACTCTCTAAGAGGTGATGCTACGAGTCATAGCCTTTTGTATGGCTGTGGGTTTGAAACTCACTACGACACAAAGTAAAGTTTTTCATATAGAGAAATTTAACAATATAAAATACTTTGTTCAATTGACACGAAAATTAACCTTGCATGGGACGAAACTGCGTCAGTCTGGCATATTGTGTCCGTTAAATTTTTCAATAAAATTTTTTTCTTCTTCTCCTTCCTGTAAAAACCTAACTAAAAGAAAATTATATTTAATAACCATTAAATCCGTTTTAATCGTCTTTTTATCCTTTTTATCCATTTTATACTTTTCTGTTTGCATGAATTAATTTCTTTGCAAAAATCTTCACAATATTGTTTTTTAAAAATTTTGAATTTTATGTGACCGAAAAATGCTCCAGCCACTAGACACAGTGCGAAGTAAGTTCTGAAATGATGTATGTACTTGATAGTGACATCTGCATTTAATGACCAAACCAGTTTAAAATATTGTTTTTATATTTGTTTATCTATTTGTTTTAAAATGCCCTACACCCGGAATGTAGTATAATTATGTAAATGTTCAACGATTCATAATTAGGAGAAATTTAAATTATTACCGTTTTAACTAACGAAGTAATTTTAGGTCATATCAGAACTTGCGTAAATATATTTATATATTTGCAATATGATAACAGCGGTCGACAAAAAAATTTTTCTTGGGTTTATGTTTTAATGCAGAAATTCTGAATCTAGACATCGAAAAGCACCGAAATATCCATTCCTAGCTTTTAGGGTATGCTTTTGTCGTTTTAGGTCTATATGTAAGTTTTAAAGATTTTACGATCAGCAGTAGAAAGCACTTAGATAAAAAAAAAAGTATTTTCCTTTATTAGAAACATTAAACAGTAAAGTAACCAAATTTTATATTTAGAAGTCAGGCCCAAAAGTCGTGTCGACCAGTGTAATCTGAGCATGAAATTTCACCTTAACTAACAAGAAGTATGTAAAAAAAGAACAAAATCGAAAAACTAACCTAAATTTGAAATATTCAAATTTCAACACGTTTAAAGAGATTTTAATTTTAAGTTATTCGAAAACAACCGGCCTACACTTGTTAAGTAAAGAAGTTAGTGACATGTATTTAGAGTCTATTACGCAACAGAACATATTAAGTTTATACTTATTTCTGAGCCGCATACATATCGTAAGTCAATAAACGTCTTACCTTGCTGAAATAACAAATATGATAACATTTTGAAGGTTAGAATAAGAGTTTCTAAAGAATTAATTCTCTAATTCGATTTTTAAATACATATTACAGTTACTGTACCATCTATTTTATTGAAGATCTTGTCTTTACAGAAATCAGATTGATTGCATTTAAATGCTCCAAACCAGTGCTGCCAACCAATTTTGTTGAAAAATAGTAAATTGTTGCGAAAAAAATCGTCAAAACCGTCATTTTGACAATGAAAAATCGTGAAAATCGTCAGTTCCAAAACTTCCTATATTTCAATAATAAAAAAAGTGGAAAGTTCACTCAAAACTTCGTTCGAATCACTTTATTTGTAATAATTTCACCGTTTTCTTTCCCCTTATTACAGCTTCTTTTCTAAGGCTCCTACTTTTAAGCTCACAATTTCCAAAACACTTTGAGCAGAATAAAAATGGTAATACCTAATATCCTATTTTCAAATCTTTGAAATTCCCTGAAGAAATACCGATTCTGATAAATTATGTTTTGCTGATATAGGTTTTACAAAATTTGAGCTTATGAAAAATGACGTTTAATAAAAACATTTATTTAGAAGGAATTAAAAACATTGAAGATAAAATGATTCAAATCCTTCAAAATTAACCTTTTTGGATTACGCTTAAAAAATATGTGATTTTCGTTGTTTTTAAATATATTTTTTTTTAAGAGAAGCAATACTCTGGAAATTCTTCCTATTTATTAATGTGTTGCTTTCTTTTGGAAAGGGGATAGTGGAGAGATGAAATTTGGGGAAAGATGAATGGCTTCAAACATGGTAACTCTGTTATTGCGCGAGATGATAAGCCTTACAACAGTAATTGACTGGCATCTGATGGAGAGTTGGCGAACTTATTGAAACTTTTTTGGTTCATAGCCCTGATTCACTATTTCACATCGGTGGTATTAAGTGCTATGGGAACACCGAAGGCGGGCGCTGCGATACATATGAGGGATAGAAAACGCATGCATATTATTTTTCTTAATTGATGTTGTCGACACCGGGAATAGAACCAGGGACCATCTGTGTAACAATCCAACGCGCTAACCATTACACCACAACGCCCACAATCATCACAATATTGAAATTATTTAACAAAAACTTTCAAAATATCCAAATTTTTAAAAATCGCCATTTCTCTACAATAAATTTTGTAAAATCGTCAATCGCCACTTTATCGAATTTCACTTCAAAACCGTCAACAGTCAACAAGCAGACAAATAGTCGAAGTTGGCAGCGCTGCTCCAAAATTTTAATTACTTTTGCTTATAACTGTACCATACATCGAAAATAAACTACGCTATTGGGGCGTTTTAAAAATATAAAGAATTGAAGGTCATAACTTCTTTAATTTTTTCAATTTCATGCCGTGTAGTTATTAGTAAGGGAATGTCCCCAATAGTTTCCTGTTCCCTAAAGCAATCTTGGGCACAAAGAGAACTGAGAATGTATTAGTTATTTTACAAAAAAATGAGATTGTATTGGTACTATTGCACTGAGCAAAATCACTTGGTTTTTTTTTTTGTTTACATTGTTCTATTGTTTTACTATTTATGTCCTTACATGATAAATTTCAGCTATGAGACGAATAAAAAAAGAAATATACATAAGAGGAAATTAATAGGTAATAAAAAAATGTTCGTTAAGAAAATAGGCACATGAGTTCTTTGCCAATAATGTACTGGGCAAACAAATATATATAATAATTTTATAAATATGGATTAATAAATTAAAAAAACAAAAAGCAAAAAAAATATTTTATATTAATTCTTATAAAATACAACAAAATTCAAAATATCTGCGTTGTAATTGTTTTTAATATAAACAATTATAGTTCAGAGACTTTTAAATTTTTTAACATATAGATTGTTTTAATATTTTAATTTTGTGTGTTAAAATTAAATTATGAATGAATAAATAAATCAAGATATATTTTCAAGCTAAATAAAAATGCGTTTTCCCAAAAAAATCTCACATAATGAATAAAAAAAAAATTCCATTAAAAAAAAATTATAGTACGCTTGGCTTTATTAATTAAAATATCATTAGATGTTTTCAAATATTACCTGTGTACTTATTTTATTAAACAAAGCGACATAAACCTACTCCATCCAATGCTGGCAAGCAACTAACCAATTTTTTTTGGTTTTTTTCGGTTTCTCTCTTTATTTTTATTTACGTTCGGGTTGTGTGCGTGTGAAAAACGATTAGTCTTCGTTGTTTCAACAAGTGTTTGCCCGACACTGCCCTAAAGGGAACCTTCTTTTCTTTCGAGTAGATGCATGAATATGTCAAAACTCTGAACTGTCATTTAGTTTAATTTCCGCCTTTCACGATTTTAACAAAGTTTCGATTTGAAAGCACAGGTTTTTAATTTTTTGTAAACATACTCGTAAAAAGTGATTAATTAGTTTTAAAGAATTTTTTAAGTCGTTTTTTTTGTAAACGGTAAGGATTTTATTCACAACTTTAATAAAAATAATTGATTTGATAAAAAGCATAATAAATAAAACAAAAATGTGAAAAACTAAATTTTCATAAGTGGCAAAAAATAAGAAAAGATAGATATCAAAAATATCAAATTCAATATGGACCTTTTGTTCGTTTTGAAAATTGTTGTGTAACTTTTTTAAATTAGTTCCCACAAGAAAATGGTATATAACCGAAAAATGCCCAAGGAGTTTCCCTACAAGCGGATGTATTTGCATTTGGAGTTCTTCACTAAGTTCATATAGCTCAAATACCAAGTGTAGGGCCACATTCCCTTACCACTTAAGTAAATAATGAAAGAGCTGCTAAAAATGCACTCGCTTTTTCGAAATCCGATTCCCTATAAACGAGTTCAATTAATTGAATTTACATCGACTGTTTAAAAGTCAGTTTCTTTAGTTCAAAAGTAAATTTTAATCAAATTTTAGAAAATTTTTTCATCGTAAAACTTATATTTTAAAGCTCTGTAAAATAGTAAATGGCTTTATATTTCCCAAATGTTTGTAGTGTAGATGGATAGTAATTGCAAGGCAACGAAAAGTCGGTCTTTATCGGATGCAAATTAAGTTTGCTTTTTTAATTTTTAGAACAAACCCAAACTAAATTAACAACAGGATTTAAAATTAATACATTTGATTGAGGGGAAAACAAAAACATGATCTTTTGTGTGACACTTGATACTCCAAAACTGCACGTATTGCAAGATCTGACATGTTTGTTAAACAATAAATGTTTGTATTGAAAATGCAATTTTAGTTTTCACACTGAAATTATTTCGGTAACGGTATTTTAGGGGTAACGGGTTTTTAGTGTTAACAGTATTTTACTTATTTCGGTAACGGTATTTTAGCGGTATCGGTATTTTATTTATTTCGGTAACGGATAACGGGTTTTCAGTTATTTCGGTAACGTTATTCAGGTAATATCAATGCACACCGATATTTTAAGAACCATTATGATTATGACTGGCAAGGCTACTTTATTATCAAACTTTGGGAAAATATATAAATTTATAGCGATTATTTTTTCTGATCTTGTCAGATTATTTCGGTATCGGTATTTTAGGCATAACGATATTCAGTTGAGAGGGTTTTGAATTAATAACGGTATTTTAGCGCCATCCCTGAATAAAAAAATGCAAACAAATTTTTTTTTATTATTATTTAGTGGCTAACGAGCTTTTAAGATGGATAAGAAAAGTAAAATCAATCAAGTATCTGCAACTTTCCCAGTGAAATAGGTTTTTTATCGTAGGTACACACATAGGTTAAGATAAATCAAGATTTTGTTTTAAATCATATTGTATATAAAAAAGCCAAAAAAAAAGTTTACGTTTAAAATATAATATTTATATCGATTTGAGAACAAGTTTTAATATTCACCCTTTACATTTAAAAAAAAACTGTCAGGGTTTTTGTGTATACTCAAAGGCAATTTAGACCAGAGCTTTGAAGAATGCATTCAATTTGGAAATGGATTCCCTAAAATTTAATTAAATTTTTTAATCCAAGGAAAGAGTTCTTTAACACAAAAATACTAAGAATGAATTACTGTGAATGAATTCAAATTTAGAGAATGAATCCCATGACTAAAACATTAGCCATTAAAAGTAAGGAATTCATTCAAAAAGAATTAATTCAAATTCAGTTAATTCAACTTTTGGTCAGGGAATTTAAAAATTTATTAAATTTTCGTTTAATTCCTTATGGAAATAACTAACTTTTTTTGTTTATACCAAAACCGATCAAAATTTTTCGAGTTACATGTTGCTCGAAAATGGCCATTTTAATTTACTCGAGCAATTCTTTGATTAAAATTCATCGATTAATCGAGTAACGGTTAACCGATTGAATACCCTAGTATATACTCAATTATATGATTAACAATGTGAATAAATATTCAATAATCGTTGCATTTTTTATTTGAAATATCGTAATGGGCATTGTAACAAATATACAGACTTATTCTGTATCTTTATTGTACCAACTCATACTGCAAAACGCGATAAATTCCCTGCTAACAGAAATTTTCAATATTTATTTGTGCTACACTCAGAAAAGTTCTATATTTACTAAATGACAGTTATTTGTGTAATAATTCGTTTGGAATTATTTTAACTGCAATTGCAGTTGGTTTACTTAGAAAAACAATTTGTTATATTTTTGAGTGTTGATTTTTAAACAGCCTACCAAAATTACTGTATTTCGGTAAGAGTTATTTTACGCAGTTGTTTCGAAATTTGACAAAGTGTGTATGTATCAAAAGATAGATATCAGAAGATAGACATATAAAACTAAAAATTTTTATTTAATAAATAAAATATAAAGGTAAGATTTGGAATAGAAAATAAATTTATTTTCTAGAATAATATTAAATGTTGTATTTCTTTTCTTGTAGCTATTTATTATTTGTGACGAAAAGAAATTAAACAATAATACATCTCTTAAATGCAGACAGGTTGCAGAAATGATTTGGAAAAATAGCGTGAAACGTGAATATTTAAAAGTGATTTTATATGTAAATGTAGTTTAACATTATTTTTTGTTAATATTTCTTGTAATGCTGGTTATGTTCTTTTAACTACATTTTTAGTTGTTTTTACTACACTACAAATGTAATGTACACCTTTTCAACTCCAAATGCAGTTATTTTAACTGTCATTTGCAGTTGATTTAACCGACATAATTGTCTTAGTGGGGGATTGTAAAGAAGCGATTATTGAGACATGTTAGACATGATGTTTTGCCCATAATGTTAATGTTTGTGGACTGAACTTTTAAATAAAATTTGGATTGCTCCGTTAAGCGAAATACAGATTGCTTTCAAACTATCTACAGATTTATAAATTCAATCTGAATGAAACTAAAAATAACATATATTTTATTATTATGACTCCTCCTTCCATAATGGCCAGTTGATTTTTTTTAATATTTGGTATTTAAAATCTGCTGATTTATCTATTTTTACCAATTTTTACTAATTTCCAATTCGTTTACTTTTTTTTTGTAAAATTTGTCTTACTCTCTGTAATTTTGTTACTGAGTAATTTTTACTGGACTGGAAAAATGCTAAAAGGTAAAGACGAAAATATTTACCATTTTGAAATTTTAAAATTATTAGGATTAATGATATTGGTTATACCTAAGATAAAACAACAATATATTTTTTTCTTATATATATATTTCCTCGAGTATATTTAAACCGAAGTTCTAACATTTTCCGAAAAGGATTTTACCAATCGATTGATTGGCAACAAAACTATATATTAATTATAATAAATTTAAAATGAAGAGAAATTAAACATGTATATTTGGGTGTTTCTCATATTGAGCCTTTTAAAAAAATGCAAGATGCGCCAAACTGAAAATAAAGATCAACATGTTTTATGATGATTCCTAAAATATTTCGGTTCTAGCGATAACATTCCGCGAGCTAAACCTCCAAAAACACTATTTTCTGTGAATTAAAAATAAGTTGCGGCACCTTTTGTGAACAATTTCATCAAATATAATAAATATTTCAAAATTCTATTATTCTGCATTAAAAAAATATTAAAAACAGCTTCTCGACTCGAGATAATAAGATTTTTATGAATTTTGTTTTTATATTTTTTAAAGCAAAAAATCTCTCATTTTTCACCTTTTTTCCTTTTTAATACATATTTGGAAAGTGCTGACATCCGTTTATAATTTTAATATAATAGTGTTTCTTAATGCTCAAGGATGTTTTCAAGTTTCCCTAAGGAACTAGAAAAATTTAATTTTTTAGATTAATGCCTCTAGTTTTTACCGTAGATAATATTTTATTTTTTTTATTAATTAATAATCATATAATTACAAATTATATACTATTACCCTAACCGAGCACTAGCTACTATGGCCTTCGGCGCGTTGTAGCGAAAACAGACCAGTGCCTCTGGTGGGAATCGAACCCACGACCCCCGCACTGATAAGTCAGCACGCTACCAACAAGCCTACCGGGGCGCACACCGTAGATAATAGATTTGCTGTTTTCTTCGTAACGCGTAAACTAAAAACCTCGACGAATAATATATTGTATTAGACATGCAAAACCGTTGAATATTTGCAAAAAAAAATTTACTTTTTTTGAATATGAAAGATTAGGTTTTATTAAACAAAAAATATAGTAATATTTAAAAAAAAAATGTATTTTATGTATACTTATTTGTAATACATGTACACTTTATCTTACAAATAAGTACTACAGTTACCAAAATTACAAGTGGATTTCGAAACCTATTCGTCATGTATTAAAAATGAGAAACGGATGGAAAATGGTAGAGTTGTTTAGTTTTTCATAAAAATCTCATTAAAAAATATAAAAAAAAATTTAATACAAATATAATTATCTCGAGCTGAGAGGATGGTTTTTTAGATTTTTTTTTGCAGAACAATACAATTATATAATCTTTCTTATATTAGACCCAATTTCTCACAAAAGTTGAAGTAACTAATTTTTAATTACAATAATAAACGGTTTAGCTCACGAGATGTTATCGCTGGAGCGAAATATTATAGGAATCATAATAAAACATGATAATCTTTATTTTCTTTTATTATATTTCTTCTTTTTTATATTTCTTTATTACAAATCTCATTAGTACTTGCATATGGGGATATCGCGAAAAATAGTAACATATCATTACTAAAACACCTTACGAAAAATCAAAAAGTATTTGGTTACCTATGTATATGCTACTAGTATGGACAAAATTAATTAGTCTAAAAATAAATAATAAAAGTGAATTTTATTAAATATTTAACATATTTTTTTATTGAAATTTTATTTTCCTTTTTAATAAAATGTGCCCACACGTGATTCGAACCTGGGACACTAGGGTGTCAGACAACCGATCTACCATCTGAGCTAACCCGACATGTTATACTTGATAGATAAAAACATAAATGTCATTATTTTCCAGCTTACAAAAAATCAAAAAACTACATGTAATTATTGACCAAATAATCTAAGTCAAATAAAAATAGATTTAAAAAATTTTTTTTGGCAAAACAATTTTGCACATCTATGTTTGTATTTTTAATTTGTTTGTTTTTATTATTTCTAATTTAACGTAGAGTGGCAAACTTTTGAAAATTAACTGTACTAAATTTACCAAATAATTCTAACGGATAATGTCGATCTTCTACGGGCGCATGGATACGTATTTGACGCATATGAGTGTCACGGCCGTTTTGATGATTAGAAATTACAGCGATTTGTAACATAAATGTTCGTATACATTTCACACTGCCATCCTTAATGGGTATAGCAACCCAACCTTGAAAAAAAATATTTAAGGCCGGTAAAAATATGAAATTCATAAAATCATTTTAGTTGATATTACTACTACATACTACGTAGTTTCTTAATTTAAGATGAATGTACCAAATTTTTTTGCAATATATGCATTTTTAGCCCGGCAAAGTATTTTATTAAGGAACGCACAGACGGAAAGACGGACGGACGGAAAAAGACAACTTACCTGTGGGTTCGTTTAGATCGACAATTTGTAATTCTTGTAAATCATTGAAATGTGAACCTGCTCTTATGGATATACGGGATGGAGTATAACTTTCGTCCAATTTGTAGTCGGTGTATATGTATATTTGGCTGATGTTTGTCTTACTATGGAATTGTATATTCACCAAATGAGGTAGTTGCCCATCAGATTGCCAATAAGTATCCATAATATTGTCGCGTAAACGCTCGACGCCGAAGCCTATTAGAAAAAGAATATTTAAATATTGCTATTTGAATTTTAAACTCATTATTAACCTGGTTTACATGATGACAAACTCCATACGGCCTGATTTCCCACTTCCCTCACCAGACCTTGTCGTTCTTCCTCCAAAGGATCTTCTTTCGTTTCACTTTTTTCTTGTCCATCATTATTGCCCGCCACTTTAAAGTATTAATGATATTAGTTAGTTTTTTTTACACAAATAAATTCTTTTAATGCGATTTTAATAAAACAGAGAATCAGAGAAACAAGCCGACCCTAAATTTTCGACGGCGCAACCGCTTTAGCTACGGCGGCGTTTAGGTTAAAAACCCGGCGGCGGCTGAATTGTCGGCTTAAAATGCTATTTTTTAACTGTTGTTATCTTGACGATTTTTAGATAAAATCTAGTGATATATCGTTATATTTTTCATTAGATCTAAAAAAATAGAAAAAAAAACATTTCTAAGCATATGCACAAGTTATTAATTATAAAGATTAAATTAAATTGGGTTGGCTAATTGTAATAAAACAAATAAAAGTTCATATATATAAAGAAAAAAAAAACAGATTATAATTAATTATATTTTTTTTAATTGATATAATACATTTAATGCATGTCAAAGCAATCAATGGGTTTTCAGCACTTTTCCCAAATTTAACGACAATTGGTATGAACGTTAACTTTTACAAAACAAATACTCTTACAAAGCTTATGAGTTTTGTTCCTTCTAGTTTCCGAAATGTAATGTCTTAAAAATCAAAGATTTTCATAAAAATCAGCGAATTTTCCCTATTTGAGGTATATGCATAATTAAGGCATCATATGAAAGGTATACAATGCACCTTATTATAATTCTCTGCAACGTGGTTTTCATTTTCAAAATGTTAAAGTTAATTTTTAAGATTAAAAATTTGGAAAACTATATTTCAAAATGCGACATACATAAAGTTAAAATCTAAATTTTTTGCAGTTTTAATTTATTTTTAATTTTTTCATCTTTCTGTGAATTTTTGTTATTTTTTACATGTTTTACAACCAAACACGACTGATTAAAATGTTAACAAAATTGGTTTATTATATTAAAAAATTAGCGGCGCAAGTAAAAATTCGGCGGCTGCCGCTTTAGCCGGCTCACATGTTAAGCCAATGCGAGCCGATTAAAACTGCGGCGGCTGAAAATTGAAAAAAATCGGCGGCGGCGGCGTGCATCCGATTTTGCGCCGATCGGCTTGTTTTTCTGCAGAGAATACAACAACAACTACAATAACTTATTGTACAAGAGAACACATTTTTGACATTTTGTTTTATATTTTCTAATAAACTAAATGATGCCAGATTTGTTTAGCAATCAGGACTGCCAGACTTTGGGGTTTGTTGCCAAATTTGGGTAAAAATTTTCAATTGGGGACAGATGATTTCATTGGGTATTTTTTTTTGGATATGACAAATTTTTGGAAAATAATTTAAATGAATTTTGATTTACAATAAACTCAGTTTTATAAAAAATTCTTAAGTTTCTTATAAGATTTTATGAAAAACCCCTGATAAAGTTAGCACAAGCAGATATAACCTTATCTGTGAAAATACCAAATTTAAAGATCTTCGTTTAAGCGTTTGGCCAGGCAGTCATGGTATAGGCAGGCCCCTCCCGAATAAATTTCTATAAACCTCGTCTATAGTGTCTGCGCTCTGTTAGGAACCAAAATACAAAATTTTAAGATCCTCGTTTAAGCGTTTGGCCAGGCAGTCAGAGGAGGAAACTTTTCCTTCTTTTAACCCCTGTTTTTACTACGGGAGACTTTTATACCATCGAATCCATTTTTTACCACGTTAATTGACAGAGATCCAAAAAGTATAATATCAGTGAGTTCGGTCATAGATGAAGGAGCATATATTTTAAACATCTAAATTCTAGACAAAGAGGTTTGTGGAGGCCGCCAAACGGTGACTTTTCCCATTAATTGCACAGTTTTTTCTAAACACATAATTTATTCATCCTTTAAATTCACATCATTTGACAGCAAATGTAAAAAAATTAAATATTGACAAAACTTTTGGCAAAGGAACAATTAAAATTTTAAAAATTTTTGAAAATGATATGATATGTATTATTAGTAGTTATTATTTGTTCAGGCACTAATTACACCTCAAGAATAAAGTTTTACGATACCGAATTTCGGGGGGGGGGGGGGGGGGGGGTAGCTGTTTTTCACTTTTTTCTGCTTGTCAAGGATATCTTTAAACTTGTCTCAATTTTGATTTCACTTTATCCTATTTGACGTATCATATAAATACATTTTCAGTAAATTCTCTTCAGCAGATTTCATTTAGGCGTTAAAGGGACTTTAATTGTAATTTATTTAATCGATCGTCGTCTGAAAATTTCCGTCTGATGTGTCTGAGAATTGGACTGAGTACTGTTCATAATAGTATGCCCACTCATTTAGACGTACGTTTTGGTACAACCTCACTTATTGATTTTTTTCTGGTGAGCAATACTTCTTTAGTTGCAAATACTGGCCAATTTTTATGTCCGTTTTTTAACTCACATCACAGTTTCATATATCTGTCGTATAAAGTGAAAACCTCTTTAAGTAATAGTGTTGTTGAGTTTAAGGATTACAACAGAATTGATTATGATGATTTTGTCTCACATATTTGCCAGTTTGACATTTCTCGTATATATAACGCAGGTGATGTTGACGATCAATTGGAATATTTTCACATGTTGATTAATGAGCTTCATGAGAAAGTTCCAATTTCTAGAATTAATAGTAGGCGTAAAGATATAGATTTTATGAAATCAAGAAATGTCATACATGCGAGATCGTTAAGGGACTTGGCATTTCAGGCTTATTGTGAATGTGCTTCTGATTCAAATTGGAAAGTTTATTGTAAATATAGAAATAAAGCTAAGGCTATTATTAGGAAGGAAAGAAAGAAATTTGGCATACGTTTGTTTAATACATCGGATAGTAAGGAAATCTGGAGGAAACTGAAGAATCTTGGTTGTGCTGGTGAAGAAGGTAGTCAACTGGATTTAATAGATGTAGAATCTTTGAATGATAAATTTTTAGATGGATTTACTCAAAGTAGGATAAATGAGTTTGATTTTTTGGGTAATAATGACAGACTTGAATCTTTTTCTTTTCGTAACGTAACAGAGGACGAATTGGTTCTCGCGATAACTCGGATTAAAACTAATGCCACTGGACATGACATGATTCCCATAAAGTTCATTAAACTTTTATACCCACTTTTTTTTTTTTTTTTTTTTTTTTTTTTTTATTTTAGTTAATGTACTTATAATTAATATAATTACATTACTCCCATTGGAGCTTCTAGCAACTTTATACCCACTTATATCTGATATATTATTGCACATTGTTAACACAATCTTTACTTCTTCAGTTTTTCCTAAATTGTGGAAATTGGCTAGGATTACACCAATTCCAAAAAGTGGAGGTTTTGACATTGACAACCTGAGACCAATAAGTATATTGCCTTCAATATCTAAAATTGTCGAAAATTTGGTTAAAGACCAAATTTTATGTTATACTAATGAGTATAATCTGTTGCATCCAAATCAATTCGCTTTCCGTAGAAATTATAATACCACTTCATTGTTGCTTTCTTTAACAGATTCTGTTAGAATGTACCTAAATGGACGTAAGCATTGTATAATGGTTTCTTTAGACCTAAGTAAGGCTTTCGATCGTATTGATCATTATTTTTTGCTTTGTAAGTTAAGGGATAAGTTTAAATTTTCTACTACTGCTTGCCGGCTTATATTTTCGTACCTAAATGACCGGTATCAATATACTTCGTTAAAGAATGTTGCCTCTAGTATTGGTGCTGCTACGTCAGGGGTGCCGCAAGGCTCGGTTTTGGGGCCCCTACTTTTTATAATATTTTTTAATGAATGCATTGAAATTATGTCTAATGACATTTGTAAATCTTTTGTTTTCGCTGACGATGTCCAGCTGCTGTTTCATAGTAATGATTCTATTGATTTATTTGAGACAACTATAAATGACCATTTGCAGACAATTTCGAATTGGATGTCAACTAATAACCTGTTGATAAATCCAACTAAAACGAAAGCCATCCAATTTGTTCTAAGCGATCATGAGATTCAACATCCCAATATTTTTATATCGGGTGAATCTATTCAATTTGTTGATCATTTAAAATGCCTTGGCATTTATTTGGATCAATATCTTTCCTTTGAACGTCATATTAATCATATTTCTAGTAAGGTTTTTATTATACTTAGAAGGCTGTATTCTCTTAGTTATTACATGCCAAGGCATATAAAACGTCGAGTAGCTTATGCTCTTCTTATGTCAAATATAAATTATGGTATAGAAGTTTTTGCAGGTTCACCACGTGGTAATCTTGATAAACTTGAAAGGATATTTAATAGAATTTTAAGGTTTGTTTACACCCTTCGACTACGTGATCATGTTACTAATTCTGCAATTGACTTTTTAGGTTGTACATTTGATAATTATGTTGTTTTACGTACTTTGTTATGTTTTTTCAAAGTATTAAAATATGGTGTACCATTTGATTTATGTAATAACTTTAACTTTCTACCTTCCACTAGAATTTTACAGATTGATGAACCTCTTATCCGTTATGAAATTTTTGCTCGTTCCTTTTTGATTAGAATAGCTAGAAAATGGAATTATTTGCCGTTAGAACTGCGATACTTTTCGACTTCTATTAGCATTTATAAGAAAAAATTATTAACGTATCTAAACCTCTTGCTAGGACCATTTAATTTCCTATTATTGAATTTTAAATAAAATAAATATTAGAGAGGATGTTGTAGGGAACCATGTATAAATGTAGATAAATATGTAGGTGATATTTTTAGAAATAAGGATGTAAATATATGACATAGTTATTTGCTTAAAATGTATTTACTTTGTAATACTTTATTTTGGCCATGAAGGCTTCTTGTATTACCTGTTGAATAAATAAAATAAATAAAATAAAATAATTAATTTTATGGTGTGAAAAATTGCACACGATTAATTGAAGCAAAATCCAATTAAAGTAGCAATCATATCAATTAAAACCTTAATTAAAAATAAAAAAAGATGATATTGAACAAAAGTGTGTGTTCGATTTGTTTGTAAACATAAAATCCATTTAGTTTTTATACTAAAACTTTTCTATTTAACCATTCAGTTTTTAAAAAATAAATAGAGAATTAAAAAATTAATTTATTCAATTTTGAATATTTGTTTGAAAACAATTTAAATCCAATCTTTAATTATTTATTTCAGGTCAATATTTTGTTCTGTGACTGTGGAATTATATATAAGACTATATAGGATAATTAGGGCTCGGAAGTTCATGTAAAAACACACTCAGAATATTCTTACAGTAACTACATGTAGGTTATTCGGGTAGTAAAAAGTAGTAGTTGTTTTAACTGTTATCGTAGTAATTTTTCTATAAGAAAATGAAAAACAACTATTTTAGACAGTCATTTCAAAAAATTACTAACCAAAAATACTGTACTCCTGTAACAGATGGTTTAAGTAGTTATTTGAGCATTTTAATAAACAACTACCAAAACAGTAATTTTGCAGTAAACAAGTAATTTTTGATAGTTATTTAAAAAGTAGAAGATTATGTCGAGTTTTTACAAATTCTCATTCAGTTTATATTTGTCATTTTGATATGTTCATAGTTTGCAAATAATAATAGAAAATTTTATTGTATCTAATATGCAAAAAAACGTCATAACTGGAATACCGTTTGGAATTTCGACTTTTGAATTTTAAATAGGATGTGGGAAATACAAATTTTTATTGTAATTAAAAGAAATATTTTTTTATAAATACTTTCAAAATACCGAAAAAAATAACTGTTAAAAACAGTAGTTTTTACAACTTATGTAGTAGTTTTATGTTCATCGTTTTTATTGTTTTGTTGCTCGTTTTTATGGTTTATGCATTCATGTAATTTTAGTTGTTTTTGACCGCTTCTACAGTCGTTTTTACTACCACTGTAGTTGTTTTATCAGTACATAGTTCAAAATTACTACAGGTTTAGTAATTTTTATTAAAAATACTCTCATCGCCTTTTTGACATTTGTAGGCATTTTAATTGTAATATTTTGTCATTTCTACCTTTTTAATTTCCTGAGTGTAAGTGTGAAAGCTCATTATGATAGACAAAACGCGTATGACTTCATTCTATAAATATTTTTGGCAAAAAACCAGCCAAGTTTTAACTCAGAAGATATAATATTCTTTCAAATTTGAATTATTTGCAAATCAACAATGGTTTGAAAATTTTCATTTTAACGAATATAAGATTTTACAGCTGAATGATGTGTGCCTTCAGTGACAAAAATAATCATTCATATAAATATTAATTTCTAAAAAATAATTAAGAATAATAATAAAGTCATAGTAATAATTTATAAATAAATTATTTTAATGATGGTAGTGTTAAGGACAGCCAGGGGAATGACTTTTGAACACTTTGGTAGGCAGTTTTTTGGTGTCTACAAAGGACCTATAAAGCTTTACAATAAAGCTTTATAGGTGGAATATATTTTATTTTTCCCAATTTAAATACACAAGGACACCAAATTAGCCGGTTATCTCGGAATCAACCATATACGTAGCCAAATATTTTTTGATTTTTCATATGGTGGTTAGTAATAATCGAGGCCCTATGCTCCACAGGGAGTTAAGCGGAAATGAAGAAGAAGAGGTTAGTATTAATACCTAATTATTTCACATATATATATGTATATAGCATGCAGTTTTTTAATGAAAAAAAAATGTTAAAAACCCCAGTTTTTGAAGTATAATTTACTTAAAGCTCTTGAATTTTTTAAATTTTAATGCTTATCAGAAAGTGCTTACCTATTTTTCTACAGAAAGTTTTATGATACACACACATACATATATAGTTATAAAACCAGTGTATATAACATACATAAATATGCATATATACATTCATATTCATTTATATGATAAATTTATATACTACCGAATTTGTTCAATTTTATATCCGTCCTTGACCTAATTCCAAAAGTACCTAAAGGCGCAATGTCAAAACTATGTGAACTCTCCATCCAATACATACCACAATACAATATGTATGTATGTATGCATGTATGCCTGAACATTCTTGCTAGTTTGGCTCATCTGTGCTTGATGTGTCATACATTTGTGGATACATTTTCTTCCTTTTCTCATACTTACAGTCAAAATACTTAAAATCTCAAAAGCCCAACCTAAATTAACACTCCTACGCATAAAATTGAAGCTCAACGAAACAAGCACAAATAAAACAACAAAATAAATATGTATCGTACCCAGAATACATACACATGTAAGTATCCTATGTGTGTATGTTTAGTATTAAAACATTCTAAAATATTTTAACGCTTAATAATCACACAAAAAATCCTTCCTTATATTGAATGACTCATCTTCAACAGCGTTACCATTGCGATGCTTTTAAAATGTGTATGTTGTGTATATTTGCTCCTATGCATACGGTCTACTTACTCTAAACCAGAGGTTCTCAACACTTTAAAATACTTTATTATACAATTATGCATTAAAAATGCACAGAATATTCGTTTGAAGAGAAAATATGCAAAAAAAAAAAAACAAAATATTTTTTATCAATACATACATATATACAAGTTAAAATTGATGCCATTTTATGAAGGATGGAACCGTAACCGCTTAAATACCGTTTCAAATAGAATACCGTAACCGAATCAAAGGCCGTAACCGTTGTTTTTAAAAACCATAACCTTAACCATAACCCTTATTCCTATAACGGTAAAAGCAATTTATTTCGGTTTTTAGCGGTTATTTTCGGATTTATACTGTTACTACTTTTGAATATGTGGTCTACTTCAAAAATTTTCGACATCTGTTGAAACTAACTTTAAATGCCTCTTATTTCTCAAGGTTTTTTGAACTGAGAGGAACGATGAACAGGGTTAGTCAACCCTGTGCAAAGTTTCACGTTGAAACGTCTTCACCGAAAGAATTGATGGCAATTTAAAAAGTGAAAACTAAAAAAATTTACTTGAAATTTACTAGAGTTTTTTATTCGTTTTATTTTTTTGCTCATAGTATTAAACTTTCAGATCCAAACCAATACAAAATGGATAGACTATACTTGGGAGAAACATTCACTGAAAAAGTGATTTCCTTGTCGTTGCTTTGTGAAAAGTTGTATGTTGGTTTATAAGTGCAACCTAAATATTCCGATTTTGACTCCAAAAATATTGAATTTAAAAAAAATTAATTTTCGTCATTGGCTGTAATCGTTATTGTGTTTGTAAATTGCACTTTACTGAAATTTTACTAAAATTAAGTTGTGGGTGGTTACTATTTTTTCCTACTTATTTAATTTTACTACATTTCAGCCGACATGTGTTGCTAAATTTAGCAACAAAAAAAAATACCGCAAAGCTCAAAATAGTTAAATTTCCCATAATAACAGAAAAATATTCAGCAGCCATTACAGATTTTTTTTATCGTATCGTATATGATAAGGTTTTTGCTACTAATATATTGGGAACAACTTTTTTATGTCAGGGGTGGAATCAGCAAACCGCAAAAAGAAAACATATTCCATAAAAAAGAGCAACGTTTTTTTTTTTTAATTGAGTAACAAAGAAAACACTTTTCTTTGCATTCATTTAACAAACTCGGGTGGGTTATATTGTGTAAACCGGAAAATAGAACTCGCTCGTCACCATTTGAATACAAACAGCACGCCACTGTATTTTTAGTTTTGTACTTATGGTTAGTGTTTGTTTGGGCCTCGATGCCAAGCGAATGTATTACCACACATCAGTTTGTTTTTATGTCAAGTCCAGCGCGGTTGATTTACACCAGAAATAAAAACGATTTTAATTTAAACTATATTCAAAATAAATTTGAAAAAAAAAAATACTTAGTATAATACAACTATATTGTGCAAAAAAGAGCAAACGGATTACAGCGAGCGTGTGTGTGTGTGTGTATTTTCAAATAAATACATTTTCAAAATGCATTTGAATAATATTAATAAAGGAATTTTGCCATTAATATTCATAGTTGGCTTGTTTAAAATAACAGGTACACGATAGCAACTGGAGAAACCAAAACTATGTAGTTTTGTTTTTTTTTTGTTTTTAAAAAAAAACATTTAAAATCAAAATTATAATAATCATTTTTGAATAATTGTTGTTAATTGAAAACTAATTAAGCGACAAGAAATATAAAAAAGGGGTGTTTGCCTTAACTACTCTGTGTATCTATGAATTTGGCTTATGTACATACACATGTATGTATGTATGCATATGTGTGCATGCATACACCCATGCATAGATGACATACTGGTTGATATTCAATACTATACAAAATACGTATAATGCAAGTTCTTTAACATCCACATTTGGCAATTCCAATCAAAATAATAATACGCAACAGCAACAATCAAAGCAAATAAATATTTTAGTATACCAACAAAAACAACAAAATGAACAACCGAATATTGAAATTAAAAAATCAATAATTTAAAGTTTCAACAAAAATAAAAAATCATACAACATAAATAAGTTGTCATTTATACATATGTATGTACATATACCTATATTTATGTATATGATGATGATGATGATGATGATGATGATGATGATGGTACTAAATACACTCTAAACATTTGTTCATTCAAAAAATATTAATAATAATATATAATAATAAATATTGTTAAATATATGTATATGTATGTAAAAGACACTCCTATAAAAAGCGTGTAATGAATTAAAGTAATTGAAGTTAAATTTTTGCTTCGAAAATAAAAACCCATTAAGAATATGATATTTTGGACGTGACTAAATGTGTTGCTATATTATTGCTGTTTGTTTGTTTGTTCGTTTATTTGCTCGTTTATCCATACGTACATACCGTACATACATATTGGCCATCAGTCTGTCCGACCGTCAGTTTTATATAGATATGTATGGCCGTTTAAATGAATACGTTTGGTATGCATGAAAATTTAAATATTGGAAAACTACATTTAAAGCAACTCTGACATCATCCAAATTGAAAAGTAAAAACAAACAGACTACCATACAGCTCTGAAACAACATACAGAGTCAGTCATTGCGAACATATACATGTATATATTAAGGAGGCCCAAAAAAAAAATTAGAATTCGCGGGCTCCACAATGAATATACTATTATGAAAATAAATATGGTCTGTCAAAAAAAAAAAAAACAAAAATCATTCATTAAACATAATATATTTTAGGACTTACATTATGAATATGAAATCCAAATCGGAGTCGCGGAATTCGCGAAAATGGAAAATTGCATGCAAAAAGTGTTTAACTTTGATTAAGTGGTTCTCGCATAATTTAAAAACAGCAAATAATGTAAAAGCTTTTATTTTTTTTAAATTTTAATTTCGTATGCCTTTTCTGCACATAAATTTAGACTACACCATTTCCAACTGTAATTAAGAAAAGAACAATTGAAATGAGAAAATTGAGAAAAGAATATTAGAATATGAGAAAAGTTCATTTGATTGTGAGATATTGAGAATATAATAATTGCCATTGAGAATTTCCATTTAAAACTGAGAAAAGAACAAATGAATTGGGACATTTTTCAATTTAAATTGAGAAACGAACAAATGATATTGATAAAAATACAAATTAAATTGAGGTTTTTTAATTGGAATTGAGAAAATAGGAAATTAAATTGAGATTTCCCAATTAAAATTGAGAAAACAATAAATGATATGGAGATTTTTGGGAAAAGAAGAAATGTAATTGAGAAATAATAATTTTTGGAAAAATTGTTAATGGAATATGCTGAAATATTGCGTAGCTTTCTTTGTCTTTAATGGGCAATAAATGATTCATTAATACACTTATACATTTCCCGTGCAAGAAATTAGAAAAACGCGTTTATCCAACAAAATTTTTCGAACTTTTCGACCTGCAAGCTTTACCTGATCCGCTAATATATTTGTATAGTTTCCGCCATATAAATTTAAAAAAAAAACACGGTTTACTAATAAAATTCGAACATTGTGTCTCTGCTCCGCGAAATTGTGATATGTATATATATTCAGAAAAGTTCTACAGTTACTACATGACAGTTAATTGTGCAGTAATGCATTTGTAGTTATTTTAACTGCAATTGCACTCGTTTTACTTACAAAAATAATTTTTAATGTTCTTGAGGGTTGATTTTTTTAAACAACCTTCCAAAATTAACGTATTTTGGTAGCAGTTATTTTAGGCAGTTGTTTCGACTTTTTCAGAAAGTGTGTGTGTATACAAAAACAAAAAACCAACATGGCGGTGTAACTTTAGTGTAAAAGAAAATTTTAAAGAAGATAGACAAATAAAATAAAATCGTTTTTATTAAATAAATAAAATATTAAGGTAAGATTATTAAATGTTGTATTTCTTCTCTTGTACCTCTTTAATATTTATATATTAATTCAATGTGGTGAAAGAAAGCAGAGAAATAATATTCCATCTCTTGAAGACAGACATATGTCAGATATGATTTGGAAAAATAGCGTGAAACGTTACTATTTAAAGTTATATTTTATGTAAATATAGTTTTCCAAAAGTATGTTTATTAAATAATAAAATCAGATTAAGAATATTTACAAAAAAGTTATGTATTAATATTTTTAAATGCTTTTTTTACTACATTTTACACTTAATTTTTAGTAGTTAAAAATAAACTATTTAAAAATAACTACATTGCGGTTGATTTAAATGCAAATGCAGTGTACACCTTTTCAACTGTAATTACAGTTATTTTAACTGTCATTTGCAGTTGATTCTACCTACATACATGGAATCAATTAACGGGCATATACATGTTTTAATACGAAAGAAAAAAATTCTCAATTTCAAATGTAATTTTCTTAATTTCATTTGTTTTTGTCTCAATTTCAAATGTAATATCATTTGGTATTTTCTGAATTTCATATGGAAAATCCCAATTTAATTTGTTCTATTCTCAATATCAAATCAAAAATCTTAATTTCATTTGTTCGTTTTTCAATACCAAATTGATAGTCTCAATTTTATTTGTACCTTTCTCAATTTTAAATGGAAAATCTTAATTTCATTTGATTTTTTCTCAAGTTTATATGGAAAATCTCAATATAAATTGTTCTTTTCTCAATTAAACATGGAAAGCTCTCAATTTAAATTGGAAATGGTGTAGTTTGGAAATTTTTTTAGGGTACATTGAGTATATTAAGGAAGAATTAAATTTAAAGTCTATCCGAAATTTGGGAGAATAGAATTTCTTCTCGAGACAAATTACTAATTCTAGTGTCCGACCGCACAGTTCGGCCAAACAACTATACTTAGTAAGTTTTTTGGTATCTATAGGCAATGATGATACATTTTGCTATTAGAAGCCGATTTAATTACGATTTTGTGAAAAAAATTAAGTAAATAAACCGAACTATTTTTGTTTTGTGCGAACTTTCGGAGGCCGTACAGTGAATTCTTTGCTTAACTTTTTTTTCTTAAATTTTATTTAAATTTGACACTCAAAATCGCATCTAGTCAGCCCAATAAACATTTTCCATTCCCCAAATTTGCCCATAATGCTTTAAAATAGCGAATACAAACCAAATGCGTTTCCGGACGAACTGTTCGGTCGGACACTAACTAATTCATAAAAGTTTACTTTTTCTGCAAGTTCTAAATGGTAACGAATTTATTTGAAACTTGGCACATGGAGTTATTGGACATTTATAGAAAAAAGGTTTTTTAAAAAGCCGCGAAATCACTACTTTCTGTAAATAAAAAATAGTAACGCACCTTTTGTCAAAAATTTGGTTAAATATAAAAAATATTGCAATATTCTACGATTCTGCATTAAAAAATATTAAAAACAACTTCGCGACTCGAGATAAAAAGATTTTTATGTAATTTTTTGAAGTTTTTAATGCAATTTTTATTAAAATTTCAAAAAAATCTCTTATTATCTGTTTTTTATTTTGAATACATATTTGGAAAGTAAACATGCAAAACCGTTGAATATTTCCGGATATATGTATTTGCACAACAAATCAAAATTTTTAAAAAAATAAATTTTTTTTTAATATGAAACAATAGGTTTTATTAAACTCAAAATGTAGTAATGCTTGTATAAAAAAACTGAATTGTATGCATACAAAGTGTATTTTATAAATAAGTGCAAGTAACGGTTAATCAGTTACCAAAATTATTAGAGGATTTCGAAATCTTTGTGACGATGTATTAAATATTAAAAACGGGTAATAAATAGGAGAACTGTTTATTTTTTTTATTAAAATCGCATTAAAAAACCTCAAAAAATGGCTTAAAAATCGTATTATCTCGTTCTTAGAGGCTGGTTATTATAATTTCTAATGCAGAACGATAGAATTTTTAATCTTTCTTATGTTTGACTAAATTTTGGACAAAAGTTGCAGTACATAATTTTTTTTAATAAAAAATAGTGTTTTTGAGGTTTTTTAAAAAATAAAATATTCTAGGAATCATCATGTCTATCCTTATTTTCATACATTTGCATCATGCATCATACATTTTATTTTTGAGACACTCTAATGTATGTATAAAATATGTTAAAACATACGAGAACATACTAAAGGGTAGCGCATGAATGTCTTGCAAGACATTCGCAAGACATTTTTTTAAACAACCAATTTTTTTTTGTTCTAATAATAATAAATCTTGAAAATTATAAAAATATGGACAAAATTAAAGTATCCCATAAAAAAAAATAAAACTTTTTTAAGTGAATTATGCTGTTTTTTGATATTTTAGGTAAAAAAATCTTCAAAACAGGCATCACAGCACGCAAAAGAATATTTTTCAAAACATTCATGCTACCCTTTAGTACATACCCAATGGGTATGTACTAAATGGGTATTACAAATACATTCCATTCATTTAGTATGAAACATATAAATTTTCTTTATACATACATTCGTACTAATAGAAATTGCATGGATGTCCGCACCATCATTATAAATAATCAACATCATCATATTTTTGCTTAAAGTATTGAGACTATTGTGAAAACTTCTAAAAAAAAATACATCATATCGATTTAAAATAAAGGAAGCTCACGAAATAGTTTTGCAAATTTCTATGTGCATTAGAGCGGAATTTTTTTGTATAAAGAACAATAGCAATAACTCGTGGCGCCGTGCGACCAAAGTTTTCTTAAACTGCTTTAATAAAAATAGGTCTTGCGATTAGGGAATACAAAATCCTGACCATTTTCATTTCTCGGGAAAACGGGAATTTTTTTAAATTCCCGGGATCCCTCTCGAAAAATCAATTAAAAATTTATTCTTATCAAATCATAATTTTTGAATGCAAAATGTCTTATACGACTTGAGATATTTTTATAAAAATAAGTCTTCATTATAAGTCTGTTCGATTACTTTCCCAGCAAAGTCCAGTAAAAATAACTCAGTAACAAAATTACAGAGAGTAAGATAAATTTACAAAAAAGTAAACGAACTGAAAATTTGTAAGAATTGATAAAATATATAAAACAGCTGATTTTAAATACGAAATATTAAAAAAGAAATCAACTGGTCGTTATGGAAAAGATAAAAGTTAATTGAAATAGTCGACCAGAAATAATTTAGAATGTTTTTTTACTTCTTCCATAGTTATTTCTTTAATATTTTTCACTTTAAATCCATAAACAATTATAATTTAATATTTGTTTTTCGTTACTAAAAATACAAGCATATTTTTTCAATCATATGATTTTTTTCTTCTTACAAATTCTTGCTGGCAGAAATTTATCCAGTAAAAACTTGTAAGTTTTTTGGTATGAACCTGTCACTTTACTTTTTACACTTTACTATTTTTTACTGAGTATTTGTGTAAACAAACACCTTCCAGCAAAATTTTGTACAAATTTGTACAAAGCTTAAATCAATGAAAGTTTAGACAGCAAAATTAATCTACTTTATTAAAATTACTCAACTTTTTTAATCTTGCTCGTTAACATCCGGCATAAGATGAACAAGGAAAATGTCGGCGTAAGCAAAAATCGACAACGCCAACATTTGTTTGCTGCAGCGTCTCAACGTTAATTTTTACCAGACTTTGTGTTTATGTTTTTAAGCACTGCCAACCGAAATTATATCAAAACACAGATTTGCACACAATTAGTAGTATGAATACAGAGTTGTTTAGAAGTAATAGTCAGATAAAAAGTTGGATAAACTGTTAATCAAAACGATTAAAAAATGGTTTAATCGACTTGTTTAGTGCTTAATTAAGCAGTTAATCCCATTTTCTGTGTAAATTTGGTGTGAGTCTGAAGAGTTCGGCCCAAACACGGCATTTGGACATTACTTGGTAATTGAAAGTGTTTTGAACACATTTTTATAATGGCAACATTTTTTGGGAGCGACTTCTTTTATATTTAAAAGAAAACTAAATTCTTTTTCATAAGAACTTTTTCTTTTAATATTTTTTTAATGCTTGTAGTGTATATTTCTATTTTAAGTCTCAAATTTTTATCTTATGGGTTTTGTATAGGTCATTAAACTTTTTAAACTATTTATCTTTGCAAACCCATTTTATCAAAAATTCAAAATGTGTATTTTCATAAGCTCCAGTTTTACTACGATCCTAGCGAAAATTCCAACAATAAATTATATCTGAATTAAAGATTATTAAAACTTAATTTTCTACAAAAAACAATGTAGGCAGGACGTCAATGGCTTCTCCGTTTTTGTTCATCCCGTAGGAATATCCAATAACCCCATCTAAGCGGACATCTACGCGAGAGAATAAACCGAAACACCGTACTTCAAATTCCTAGCTTTAGCGAGTTGTCCAGGCCGTTGATTGGTACTTTTCCCATCGTAGAAAATTTTTAAAAATCCTGTCTAAATGTATGTCTAAGTGGCATTAGGAACACACACCAAAATTTCAAGCTCCTCGATATAGCAGTGGAAAATTTGTTCCATTCATGCCCCTACCCGTAGGAATTTCCGAAAATCCCGTCTAAGAGGGATTGGGAAAGCCACTTAACAAATTTCAAGTTCCTAGCTTAAGCGGCTTCGCAAGTCCGTCAAGGGGGGTACTTTTCCAATTTTTAACCCCACGTATGTCCCCGTAGAAATTTTTAAAAATCCCGTCTATGCGGATTTCTTCGCGGGATTAGGAACCCACATACCAAGTTTCAAGTTCCTTGCTTAGGAATCCCCGTAGGAATTTCTAAAAAAAAAACCCGTCTAAGCGGATGTCTACATGGGACTCTAAACCAATATACCAAATTGCAAGTTCCTCGCTTGATCGGTTTGTACAATCCGCCAAGGGGAGAATTTACCCTTTATACCCCTCCCAGAAAAAATTTCCTAAAAACCCGCCTTAGCGGATGTCTATAAGCGATAAGGAACCCACATAACAAATTTAAAGTTCCTAGCTTCAACGCTTTGGCCAGGCCGCCAATGGGGATAATTTTCCCCTTCTTGCCCCTTCCAGAGGAAATTTCCAAAAATCCCGCCTGAGTGGATTTCTATACGGGATAAGGAGAATTTTCCCTTATTGCTCTTTCCAGACGAAATTTCAAAAAATCTCTACTGAGCGGATTTCTATACGGGATAAGGAACACACACACCAAATTTGAAGTTCTTAGCTTCATCAGTTTGGCCTGGCCGTTAAGTGGGCGACTTTCCCCCTTCTAGACCCTATTTTACCACGTCCCTGGAAAAAATTTCAAAAAGTGTCATATCATTCAGTTAGGTCTTATTTAAGGGAAAACATTCAAAATTTCAACTTTCTAGCCAAAGGGGTTTGGGCAGGCCGCCAAGGGCGAGACTTTCCCCTTAATACCCCTCCGTCTTATCGAGCGCCTATGCCGTCAGAGGAGCCTACATGCCAAATTCCAAGTTCCTAGCTCCAACGGTGTGGGCTGGGCGTTGATGATGTTATATATATATATATTAGAGTTAGTTTTGAAAAATAGATTTTTGGATATTATCACTTTTTAGAAGGGGTTTGTATCAATAAAAATAATGGCGTATTTTTTTTTTTTAATTTCAACTCCTTCCGTGCCTATAGGCGACTCAAATCGCGGATTTTGGATCCCTTTTCCCACACAACAAAAACGGCTAAATATATGTCAAATCTGACTTGAGTATTCGATTCTACGGGAAAACTTAGGCCCATAAGCTTTTTTTAGTTTTTGGAATGCACCAGAATGCATAATTAGAGTGGTCCAAAAAATAATTTTGTAAATAAAAAATTAAAATTTTTTTTTGTTAATATACAATGAAAAAACACTTACATCTGACAAAAATGGTCCAAAAATTTTAATTTTGTAGTTACCCGTTCAAAAGTTATTAAAGTTTAAAAATTTAATTTTTCTTTATATATACAATGAAAAAGTACTCCTAGCTGAGAAAAATTGCGCAAACATTTTTATTTTATAGCAACCCGTTCAAAAGTTATATAATAAATATAATTATAAATATAATAAATGCTATATAAAAAAGATTTTATAGAAGTAGAAGAGGGAGAAGAAGTGGTTAATAATGTTGTTGATGCAGCTAACAAGTTGGCATATTTTGATTCCGCTTTTAGTAAGTCACCGTTTGATTTTATTACTCTTCAAAGTTTAAAAACTCTGGTTAATTTTGGAATTAACATATCCTTTATGCTTTATAACGCTGTTGACTGGCCAGCCCAGAAAGGTTTCCGTAATGCAATCGAACAAGCTAAAAATATACAATCAACAAGTATTTACACCGAACAACTTGTTGGTATAATTTCGCGCCTGAACAACTCGTGTTTAGTTAAAAATAAAGATAATTTAAATTGTTTAGCTTTATCTGCTGTGGAAAGGAATAGAATTAATTAGAATTGTTGTTAAATAGAAATTACAAAACCAATAAATTATTTTGTATTCACTAAAAAATTAAATTTTTAAACTTTAATAACTTTTGAACGGGTAACTACAAAATTAAAATTTTTGGACCATTTTTGTCAGATGTAAGTATTTTTTCATTGTATATTAACAAAAATAAATATATTAATTTTTTTTTAAAAAATTATTTTTTTGGACCACTGTAATTATGCATTCTGGTGCATTCCAAAAACTAAAAAAAAAGCTTATGGGCCTAAGTTTTCCCGTAAAGTCGAATACTGAAGTCAGATTTGGCATATATTAAGCCGTTTTTGTTGTATGGGAAAAGGGACCCAAAATCCGCGATTTTAGTCGCCTATAGGCACGGGAAGGAGTTGGAATTAAAAAAAAAAAAAATACGCCATTATTTTTATTGATACAAAAACCTTCTAAAAAGTGATAATATCCAGAAATCAAAATCAAAAAAATTTGAAAACGAACTCTAATATATACATATATAAATATTTATACCTCTATAGTTATATCAATAATGCAACTCTTTTATATATATATAGATTTTTAAAAAATAATAATTACACACAGAGAAAAATTTAGCTATTTTCCAACTAAAATCCAGTTACTACGACTCAAATTCGGTTCTTACGAATTTCATCAGTCGGTTTATACAACTGAACATTAGTTCTCAACTGAATTTAAGTTATTAGATCCATAATATTCAGAAATCTAATATAAATATTGTTGTACTAACTGAATTTACACTTTTGAATTCGGTGTGTATAGTTCAACTTTTATTTTTTTTTTTTTTAAGGTAGATTCAGAATACTGGAGACCCTACGCTACAGACTGAATTCAAGAAAAAAAATAGAATTATACAAAAAAAAAAAGAGAAAGGTACAAAATCCACTCTGTAGCGTAGAGTACTCTAGTATTGTGAAACTACCTTTAGCCATAATTGTTTGTCTCTAATTTATACTGTTCTTCTCGAAAAATAAAACACCAATAAAATATAGGTTGGATTTTCCAATAAGAACGGAATCTACCACTTTTCTTCGAGCCAGAAACATTTTTAAAATACAAAACTATTTTACTTCAATCGATGAAAAATGTATACTATTAAATAAAATATATGGAATAAAAAGTGCGAAACTAAATGCAAAGTTAAATTAAAAGACCACAAAATATGCAAAAATCATTCATTTTTGTCAAAATGTTCAAAAATAGACAACCGCAAATCAATGGTATTTTTTTCTAATACTGATGATTCGGATAAATATAAATAGTGTTTGAATATCAGTTTTGTGCACAATAGAAAAATATGTGAATTTGCTTAATTTTAGACATGTTTTATATTCAAAAGAAAAAAATATACAACGTACCTATAATTAATTAAGATCTAAGGATTCGCGTAGGGATACCTACCTAAGTTATGTATACTGACACAAATGAGACAGAAGAGTTTCGTAATCGCGATACCTAGTATTTTCACATCGACTGTGGTGATAAATTTAACACCTTATGTACGTAAGATCGCAAAGTGGTATATTTTCCATTTATGAACATTAGTGTGACTTTAATTATTTTTTATAGATTTTAGTTTTAAAGTTTAAAATTAATTAACATTCGTAATATTTATAATTTGTTTTATTATTTCAGGAATCGAGGCTGTGGAAAATCAAAAGGGCTCATCCGATAGCAAACAAAATGATTATGATTACGCAGATGATTTATCAGCAGATGTATCTTCCAGTGGCGAAGTTTCGGCACCAAAGTCTACTATCAAACCCTATTTTGATAGCAATATAACAACTGTTTATGCATCAAAAGAGGGCGAAAACATAACTATAACATGCTCTCCAAGAAATTTTAACGGTACGTACGTACATATGTTACATTCCAAGCCAACTGTCCCGCTACTGGAAAAAGTATAAAGTTTCGTATAGGAGAGCAAATACTGTTAGTTTGGCATTGCTTTGCTTTCTTCTTTGCTGGACAGTTGGCTTGGAAATCAACATATAGATGTATATTCATAATTCTAAACTAAATATCGATCTAGAAATTCCGTTGAAACATAAAAAAACATTTGAAATTATTTTTCTTTTAAATTTGATTCAGATTCCAAACATCAAATATTATGGTATAACGACGAACACCCCATATCCAATGGCAACACTTCATTATCGTTTGATAAATATGCCGTGGATAACAAATTCCGCCTGACTATATTTAACTATGATAAGAATACAAGAGGAAACTTTTCCTGTGCTGTTTTGCCTTCCGATATACGCCAACATGTAACTATAGAATTCAGTGCTCCTCCAGACAGTATCACTAAAAATCAGGCTTCCAACGCAAAATATTTTGGATTTGAATTGATGTTAACATTCCTCATTCTATTGATGTCTTCGGTTTATTGAACACTTTGAATTTTAACAAAATGCGAGAATAAAAGAGGCTAAAAGTTTTCCAATTTCAAAAATACGTCAAGAATCTCAGGCATAGAGACTTAATAAGAACTTTCTAAACTGAAAATGTATTTACTTGTAAAAGTAATGACTCGTTTTAGCTTTGCGGAGGCAGTCAATGGAAAATTCGATTGAACTTTGTAAATCCCTATATAAAGAGAAATTTGAAAAATTTTATCCTCGCTTAAAAATTGTAGTAATTTTAAATTAACAACAACAACAACATATATTTAAACAACAATAGCAACAGCCTAAACCTGATAAATTTTAAGAGCAACCAAATATTAAGAAGCTCCAGTTATCATTAAAATATATATTAGTTTACTTATTAGCTGATAAACATAAACATTTATTTAATTAGGAAAATTTATAAAATTTAATGCAACTATTGTACATTTTTTATGTATGTATTGTATTTATCGTATGCATTGCAAATTGTAAGCCAAAGATTATTTCGAGTGCCTCCATAAATGTATGTATTTTCTTTAAGCAACCCCCACCACTTCTATATCTACCTAATCTCATGTCTTGATATACTGATTACATCAGAACTTCTAAAGACTTGGAAAAAAAATTTAAAATTTTAGCGAAGACTTTTAGTAAAACGAACATTTAAATTTGCGACTTACTCCGACCAAATGCAAAAATTAATGAAACGTTACAAAAATTAAACATCCCAGAAAACTCTTAATAATGGACTCTCAACTGCATATAATTCGGCGTCAAAACTCATTATTTGTGTTCGACGAGGTCGTTTTTGTAGCTTTACAACATATTTACATGAAAAAATAAGTAGTTGTCCGAGTAAAAATTTCAATTTGGAGTCTAATATAATAATATCTCATTTGATAAGTTCCCATATATAAACACATATACATTGATCCGAAAAATGGGTCATCTACATGTATCCAATTATATGCAATAACCTATAATTAGATATAATTTAATAAAATTTTATCCGAGATTTGTTCATATCCGGGACATTAAATTATTAAAGTCTTTACTTGCAGATGACTTAATTTGATTATGAACTACTTACACCAATATATGTATGTGATTATATATAAATCTACATAAAATTATAAGAAAAATATTTTCTGTATGACGTCACATATAGTTTAATAAAACTTAGCACGGAACCATAAATAATCATATCGATCATACATATATTGGATTATTAGTATATGGATTATTAGTATATGGCTTACGAAGTTATATATGGAGTAAGATTTGGAGACATATAATAATATCAAGTACCATATAAAAGATTCCCTCAAAAAAATTATCAGATGTATTTGTATATAATGATATAAGTCGTAATGTGACTCCATTTTAAGTCAGATATGACTTAATCATATTATATATGACTAGATATAACTATTTTTACCCTGGTGACAAAAAGCCATTATATTTATAAGTAGTCGCGGGTAAGATTGACTGCTTATCAAAACGACTTCGTCAAACAAAAATAACTATTGCTGACGCCGACTTATAATGTGTTGAAATAATTATTTTCATTAATTACGTGGTAATGAAAGTTTTTGCTGAGATGGGTACGTAGAATTTGTTTTTGTAGATTATATGCTATCCATAATACAAGCTCCCATTTAATAAACATATAAAGTACGTATCTATGTACACTAGGGTTACAACTTGTTCTTTACAAAATTTGAAACAATAATCATCCGCATGAATATCAATTTTCAAAAATTATATTTTTATCTTTAAAGTTGCAGTAGTGAAACAACAACATTACTGCACAAATTTTTAAAAATATTTTGATAGGTAAAATTTTGTTGAGAAATCTCATTATCATATATTTTTTAAAAGTATCCTTAAAAATTAAAAAAAAATCTAATTACTTTAATAAAAACTTATACTATAATGTTTCTTAATATTTTTCAAGAATTTTGAGTCTAGGACACGTAAAGTTTGATATTTCCAAGATAGAAAAAAAAACAGTTATAACCCTATTGTACACATTTTGTGCGTTACACTTTGTATAGGTACCATATTTTAAGTTCAAGTTGATTTATTTTTAATAGATTCTTTAAACACATGTGTATGTAATTGAATTTAAAAAACTTTTCTATTAAAATTTGATTTATATTAATTTTATATGAATAAGTGTAAGTTTAAGAGTAAAAGAAGAAGAAGAAAAAGAAAAAGAAGAAGAAGAACAAAGTGCAAACAACCCCAGTGTTATTTTTAGTGCCTGCCTTTCTGCGTTATGTTTGAAAAAAAAAAAAAATATACATAATTATAATAGTACATCCATGGATCCATTCATTCAATCATTCATTCATTCATTCATACACTCAGAATATTATGTTGTTTACTGTTTGTAGGAGTTAAAAATAAAGGAACATGCTTTTATTTTTCAAATAAATATTTTTTTAACTTTTTTATAAATTTGTTCAAAATAATTCACTACCATTTACCGATTTTTTTAGTTTCAGTTTTTATATTCATTTATTTAAAGTTTCATACAAATTTAACCACAAAAAATGAATATTGTAGTTTATTTGTTTCCGTTATGGTTATTATAAATTAAAATTATTATTTAAAAAAAAAATATTCTGTTTTTTTTTATATTAAAGTCGTTTGTTTATATACAAAATTATTTCAATTCAAAATACAAGAAATTGAAAAAGTTTGCAGAAATACAACAGCCATCCAAACACACTACATGTGAGTGTGTCTACATTTTGTAGACGAAAAAAAAAAACAAACAAAAACAAAAAAAAAACTTAAATAATTTTAAATAACTGACTCGAACATTTATTTTTACTGATCTGTTGTTAAAATTTTAACATTTATGCGAACAAATTTGTTAGTTATTTGAATAATATTTAAAAATAAATAATAAAAAATATTTGATTTAAATGAAAAGTAAGTGGATCGGATTTCAAGTGATTTATCATTTATGTTAAATTACATTTTCAGTTAACTTAAACTACAAACTATTTTTAGTGGACATGCGCATACACATCCATACACATATTTTACATAATTAAGTAGCAAATGCATTTTGTAATTTAAGTTTAGGAAAACTTCATTATACGATATTATTATATGTACATTTAACTACTTATAATACCAATTTTGAATTTTTGTTGTATACCAAAAATATGTAAGTAGACGATTCTCTTAACACAAAACCAAAAGAAAATGAATGAAGGAATAAATAAATAAATACAAACAAACAAACAAACAAACAAATTAATTAAATAATTAAAAATCCAGTGACTCAATTATTTCTTGTTACTGCCATGTGACGGTTGAATAATATTTTAATTTTATATTAATCATACGCACCAGTATACAAAAGTTTCTTCATGTGTGGCATGTATATGAAGTTCATATACGAACGTACGTTCATATTATGAACGTAGTCCTATGATTGTAAGAAAAGTAATTCAATATGGGGAAAACCACAATAATTAAGGAGATGAAATACACACAGAGAATTTTTGGAAGAGTTTTAATGAACTTTTTTTTTTTGAATGAAAAATGTCTTAAACTTTATAAAAAAAAAAAACCTTCATAGTTTTAATGAAACTATTTTTACTGAAACTTTTTCATTAGTAGTATGGCATTTTTATTAAATAAAATGAAATGTTTCATTAAATTTTATGAAAAAGTGCGTTAATTTAATGAAAAGTTTCAATGGACGAGTTCCATTGACATATCATAGATCTAATGCAAATATGCATTAATACCATACAGAGAAATCTCTCAGTGTGGAAAAAAGGTGAACATTTGTGGTAGTTTTTTGTTCGGGAGCATTGCGATTTTCCTAATAAAAATGTGAGTTCGGAAGTCATAGCATTATACATCTCCATATATAGTGGTCAAAAACTTATATACATACTATGTTGTCCCGAATATGGTACTTTTTCGAATTGGTTGAAATAATACTACTCAATCGAGCCGAATACAGGAAAAATAAGTAAAAACATTTAAAAATTAAAAATGATTTGGATTTTTGTTTTTCAAATTAATATTATTGAAAAGTCTGAGGGCAATATTGAAAATTTTTTTTTTTTCAAATCAGTTATTTGTTTGGATTTTTGTTTTTCAAATTAATATTAAGTTTGTTCGCTTACGCAAAAATTTGTACACATTTTTACTGGAAGGTGTTCGTTTACACAAATGCTCAGTAAAAAATAGTAAAAAGAGAGAGTAAAGGACAGGTTCATGCCAAAAAACTTACAAGTTTTTACTGTATAAATTTTTGCCAGTAAGAATTTATAAGCAGAAAAAAACATATGATGGAAAAAATATGCTTGTATCTTTAGTAAAGAAAAACAAATATTAAATTAAATTATAATTGTTTACGGATTTAAAGTGAAAAATATTAAAGAAATAACTATGGAAGAAGTAAAAAAAATTCTAAATTATTTCTGGTCGACAATTTCAATTAACTTTTATCTTTTCCATAACGACCAGTTGATTTTTTTTTTAATATTTCGTATTTAAAATCAGCTGTTTTATATATTTTATCAATTCTTACAAATTTTCAGTTCGTTTACTTTTTTGTAAATTTATCTTACTCTCTGTAATTTTGTTACTGAGTTATTTTTACTGGACTTTACTGGGAAAGTAATCGAACTGACTCAATATTAAAGAGTCTGAGGGCAATATTGATTTTTTTTCAAATCTGTTATTTGTGTTTAAAAAATAAAAAAATTAAATAAAAAGAACATTAATTATTGCAAAATAAAAAATAATCCCGATTTCTCTGGCCCCAACGCATTTACTAACATATTTCATACAAAGTAATACGGTTATAACGAACACCGTTTATAGTGAACTTTGTATATAACGAACTAATTTTTTGGACTCTTTTACGAATTTTCATACAAATTTTTACGCTCATAACAACGTCGGGACAAAACTGTAAACAAAAATTTAGTTTTTATTTACATGAATATTTTAGGTCTTATTAGCTCAAAGAAAAATTAACAAATTTGTAAATTAATTTTATTGGCCGTCTGTGCTCGGCTTTACTAAAAAAATATTTTTAAACTTTCTGTAGAGTAATTTTGATCAACCAGAGAATTTTTTATTTATACCAAGCAAAATTTCTGCACTTGGTATTTTTTGTTTTTAATTTGTACATAAAACAGTTGTACTTGGTCAAAACTAAGGAATCCTCTGGTGAACCAAATTACTCTACAGAAAATTTAAAAATATTTTCCCGGTAATAATCCAAAAATTACGAAACTTTTAAGCCCGATTTCGAAAAAAAATCGAAAGTTTTTTTGGTCAAAATAAAGTACAACCTTCGATCGCTGGTAGGGAACTAAATATCCACTTAAAATTTCGTTTGAGAGGTATTTCTAATATTTATTTTATTTGGGAGACCTTAACTAATGGTACAAATGCTGGCAACAAGTGCTTTCCCAATTCCAAAATGATAACATTATTAGGCAAAAGTTCCGTCTGTCCAAAAAGTGTCGGAAAAGCAATAGGCATACAAAATTTCCAACGCTGCACTGTCGGTTGAAATTAGAGATGGGCAGGTAAGTGAATTTTGTTTCACAGTAACTCACGCTCACGAGAGAATAATTCCACTCAAGCACAATCACTTACGAGAAGATTTTGTATACTCACACTCACTCCCTGAGTAAATTTGGATTTTACTCACACTAACGAGTGATCACAAGTGATTTACGAAAATGTAAAAATTAAGGTAAATTGTAATTGTTCAACTCTAAATTGCTCTGAAGAAACGAACTTGCCATTTATTTTGTATTTTAAAGACCCAACAATATTAAATAGGTTAAAAAATAAAGAAAATATTTATTAAAAGAAAAAACACATTTTTTGTTAAAGTTCTACTCACGCACACTCACTCACGCTAACATTTTTTTCTACTCATACTCACTCACGTTTACGTGAGTAAACTTTTGTTTCACTCACACTCTCGAGTGATTCACGTGAATCACTCAAAATTCAGCTCACGTGCCCATCTCTAGTTCAAATAATGTCAAAGTGGCGATTAATTGAAATTTAGAAATCTAGTTTTTATAATTAAATTTGGTATCGGGTAAAAAAAAATTAAATTCTGCATCACCACACAGGCAGAAAAATACAATCGACACTGTGTTGGCAAAGAGTCGGCGACGGTCGGTTATGCGTTGGCAGAACGTTTGATTAACAATCTGGACAGTATTGTCCTGCTGCCGATTGATAACAGTGGCCAACCGTATGTGTGATCAAACTTGCCATCGTTAGCATAAAGTTGGTAATTCAAAAAATTTGGTGCTTTTAAAATAGCTTAAATTACATTATTTTTGAGAAATATGTATAATTAGGCACATTTGAAAAGCAGCAATACAGTTCGGTCTTAGTCATATGCATCATATTTAAATGTGTGAAGTATAATAAAATAAAATGCTTCTAACTGGTTGTAATATTGGTAAAAACAATATTGGCAAAGAATTTTGCGGTCGGTACTGGCAAAACACATGGCTTGCAATCAAAATAGTGTGTTCCTAGAACGATATTGGTTGTACCATTGGTAATTTTTAACACGGTGGGTTTAACAAAAATAAGAGTGTTTGGCCAGTACTACTTTTTTTGAACTGTTGTCAATTTCTACCTGGTAGTTGTCAAAATCAATCAACTAAGTTGTTTACTTTCTTTGTAGGTGTATAAGATATAATTATATATTGCTATACATAACCCCATACATAGTTCAATATAAGTGCAATATGTCTAAAATATTTTTTTTAAATTGTGTTAAACATTAGTGGGCAAACGTGATAAGTCCATTTTCTTTCTTTCTTCTTCTTTCTTTCTTCTTTCTTTCTTTCTTCTTTCTTTCTTCTTCTTTCTTTCTTTCTTTTCTTTCTTTCTTTCTTCTTTCTTTCTTTCTTTCTTCTTTTCTTTCTTATTTCTTTCTTTCTTTTCTTTCTTCTTTCTTCTTTTCTTTCTTTCTTTCTTTCTTTCTTTCTATTTCTTTCTTTCTTCTTTCTTTCTTCTTCTTTCTTTCTTCCCTTCTTTTTTACTGGCTTTCTTCTTTGTTCGTCTTGCCTCAATAGCAAATTTTGTACTATTTCTAAATAAAGCTGTTGCAGACTTATAGGCTCTTTCGGACTTTTTAAGATTTAGCTTTTTATGATTTTGGACTTAGCACATTATTGCTTTAATCACTGTTATTACAAGTGAGCTAGTTCGCAGTCTTTTTTAAATTTTTTTTTTCAATTGAACTAGAAAGAGCGCTCACTCAAACGAACTAGATTGCTCAAGTCTAGCGTGTAAGTAGCGCAAAAAGAGTGTCACTAGTTACCAAGCTATTTACTCGCTTAATTACTTTTGTTCGCGATGTCCAAAAATTCATGTGGTGGTCATTACTTTCTCGCTCACAAAAAAGTGAGAATAATGAGTTACCTGATTGGTTATGCATAGTGAACGATATGAGTGGTTACTATAATATAAGGAATAAGTGGATACTAGAAGTTACAAAATAAATGGTTACATTAAAAACGTTTTTTTAACTGCTTAACTTTTTTAAAAATAAACTTCCTTGTAAAATTAAAAAAAAAAATCATAAATATAACATAAGAATAAAAAAATACGACATCGGTACTTATGTACAATTTCATATAAGTAAAGAGTGTTTTTTATAGAGGTATAGAACTATGAAATGGATTAAAACAAAGATGAAATGTACTTTATTCGAAAGATAATCTTCTGGCATTATAATTTAAATATGACTGCTGACATATGAGATTCATCGCTAAACAAAATTCGCAAAATTCGTGCGAACCATGATTTTCAAAATAAATTTGCATAATTTGGAAGCGTTGTTCAGGCGATCAGTCTATTCATGTCGAAATGCCAAACCAACATAAACATAAATCACTTGACAGCTGACAAAATGGCCGCCAGTTAAAAAAGTGTTGCATACCAGTACATAAAAACAAGTAAGAACGACATAACGGTAACTTTTTTGGAAATGATGTATTTTGAGGAGTGGTATTTTACTGCATTAAAAACTCACTTTTCATAAAAAGTGGACTTGGCACGTTTGCACACTAAGCCAACGATATATGTCATGGTATTTAAATTAGATATTGTTGTATTCTCCAATTATGAGATCAATTTTGATCTAATTTAATCCAGTAAAATATATGAGGAATCCAATCAGATATTACTGGATATCCCAACTTTTAGATATAGTTGGATTAGAATAAATAACGATCTAATTAAATGAGATCTGATTTTGTATTTGAAATATATCTTTTTTTATCAAGTATATATTTTCATTTGCAACATTCAAATTTCAAGTGTTATAATTTTGATCAAATGTTAATATTATTCTGTTAATTTAGAGAAAAATTTTGTCATGATCTAAAACCGAACAAATAAAATCTCACAATATGAAATATTTTAATATACGACAAGTTTTATACAATAAACAGAACAGTATCTAGAAATTTGCAGAGTGTAGAGACACATGTTGCTAGTTTATACATTAGTGTGGCAGCTGTTTATCAAAATATCGAATTCAACTTTGTTTAGCATTTCGTCGTCTGAATATTGGAGTGACATATAGACCATTTTTGGCTAAATTGAATTATGAACAGATTATATATGATTAATGTGTCCTCTTTCAAAATCTGTAATCCGTTTTCATATGTTTCTATATGTCTTTTCAATTAAAAATGTATCCCTAATTTTTACAATTTGTTAAGATTGTCACGCAACTTTATGGCCTATGAAGAAAAAAGAAACGTTATTCTGCACTCTTGATTAGAAAACATTATTCTGCACTTGGCTAGCCGCATTTATATTGAGAAAATGTTGATCAAAACAAGAATTGGTTGACACACGTGAAATAGGTAACGTATTTAAAGCATACAGTAATACAAAATTTTCTGCATTGGTTTGCACTATGAACTACAAAATTTATACGTGCAGCTGTGTTTGTATATAGTTTTTGTTTTTTGCGCGAGCACTAAATATAGGTTTTTCCTCACCAGCTCCACCGGTATCAGATAAAATTATGAAGTAATTATTGTTTTATATATTTTAGAATATTCCTTTAATTGTTTTCTTGTTGAGTTCAGCATGCTTGACAGAAAAATTGCCACCACAATGTGCATCTAATATTCTATGTATTGAAACAGAATAAGAATGATGAGTTCGTCGTAGGACATTATGAAGTGTTGCCTTAAAATTTGTCTCATACGTCCCCAACTAACTCAGCATTTACGCTTTATAACACCGGTCTTATTTCTATAAATTAACAATCTCTCGAAAAAGTGCTCAAAAAAAATTACAAAAATTGTATTTTTTAATTAATTATATGTAAACCTTAAATTATCACATTGATTTGTAGAATCTGATCAAAATAAAGAAATATTTAATTTTTAAATTATATTTTACAGAAAAGAAATCTTTTTTATATTTCTCTATTTATTGTTTATTATCGAAATCAATCATAACAATGATGGTCGTCCATTATCAGGCAATGTTTAAAAAGGAAATCCAATATAAATGTCTAACAAATGCAAACAGATGTTATGTTCAGGGTTAAAATATTTTCTTTTTTTTTACTTTTCCCAAGAAACATTTTTAAGGACTCTCCAACACGTACGTAATCATGTCAAAGCTTGTACGTAAACGGAACATTAACGGACCGTATAATCATATTTTCGAAAATATGAAATTTAAAAGATGTTTCACAATAGTGTCTCTAAATAAAAATATTTGCCTACAATGTGTTAAATTGAATCTTACATACTATCATTTAAACCTAAAAAATATATATTTTTTTTTGCATGTAGATATTGAATTTTTGAATGGGTCAAAATTGTTTTATGATGCCGGATATTGATGAACAGAACAGAAAGTGATTATTTAATTAAATTAATGTTCATATTTGTAAATAAGTAAAACATCGGATTCCAACTTTCAACGGATTCGAATCATATTCGATGTTCCTTAATATCCGTTTTCTAGTCCGTATACGCATCCAGAAAACGGTACATAAACGAATTTGGATTCCGTTTTATTCGTTCCGGAAACGGTACGTAAATGGAAAATTTTGATTGTTATGTTAATTAAAGCTGAATTTAATTTTTTACAAAATATGCAATTAAATTGAAAATATGCATTTGTATAAAATTCCTTGCCCTAGTTATTACCTTGACATTTCAAATTGTATATATGTAAATGAATTGTATCCGTCTCAAAATGGACGAGCATCATTGTTTGATTTGAGTTTCGATAAATGAACAATAAATAAAGTTATTTCGAAAGAGATTTCGATGTCTTTTCCAAAAACTATAATCAAAATAGATTATATATGCAGATAATTTTAAAATTATAAACATAAACTCAATAAAAAGCTTGGTTTACTAACACTTAAAAAATATAAAACTGCGTCGCGGTTAAACATTGTCCGACTTGTCTCATCACTTGTTGCACAAAATCGCTTAAGTCGAAATTTGTAGCTGTGAGATACTAAGACACTTTTATAAAATTAAAATTTGTTAAAACTTTTGTACCAAATGGAATTTTCAAAAGAAGCCTTTACTACCAAGTGTGTCTTAATATGGTCAATAATAATTACCAAAAATAATTTCGCCCTTATGTCGATGAAGAGGTTTTTGTCCAAAAAGTAATTTTAAATAACTATTATTTTCGAACTGAAAGCAATTTTGAAAAATGGGTTAGACTAAGTCGACTTAAGCGATTTTGTGAAAATGACAGAGACATACACTCCTGAGATCATATATTAAAAAAAGCTGCCACCCTAATATGCATACGTATGTATAAGTATGTGGAAAATGTATACACCAACGTGAGAATTTAACAAATACGTTAGCCACGATCTGACGACTACTTACTATATTCATATACAAGTTGGAGGAGTACGCGCTCGAAATTGTCTAATTGGCGCAATTACAGTTTAGTTCGATTTTGATATTGCGACAAACTAGTTGGACGTATTTGGGGTGCACTGTGCACAAGTAAGTGAGTGATTGAGTGAGTGAGCGGGCGAATAAGTGAGTGTGGCGGTTGTAATATATTTAAAAAAAACACGCTTGTTTAATGTAAAAAAAAAATAAAAAATGTTTAAATACAAAATAAAACAAGAAAACAAAAACGCTACAATGCCATGTTAAAAATTGAATTTTAACCAAATCTACGAAAACAAACATATGCAAATTCATTTTAATAAATGTAAAAAGTGAAATAATATGTGCAAAATTGGATTTGCATTCATTCGATCGTTACTGATGTTATCTATCGTATTGTGTTTTCTCAAAATAAATAATCACAAAATTTAAATTCAATACAATTGTGAAAAGTAGTGATTTTTAAAAGAAAATAATTCCGGATTGGCCTTTTTTAACTTTTTAAAAGTTTAGTATTCGAAATATGTATGCAACTGAATTGAATCTTTTTTGTTACACTTTTAGCCATACTCATATTAATAAAATCTTGTTTTAAAAATGAATGCACAAACTTGGTTTATAGTTATTTGCCTAGTTGTAGGATTTATTAGCAACGGTAAGTGTTAAAATTAGCTGTTGTGTCATAATTTGAAATAGAAAAATGCAAAAACTAAATAAAGAAAAAGAACATTTTTATATTGCAATTGTCAAATATATAGAACACATGCAAACAAAAACAAAAACAAACACAATTTCAAATCATGTTTTTATATTTTGCTCATTTCTCTCACTTTCTCTCTCTCTCTTCTATATTCCCCCACCAGGCCCTATTTATTTGTGCACTTTCGTAAACGAAAATCAAAATACATAATTATTTATATTACATAAAGAAAAATCATCACGTTACCCACAAAAAAAGCAACTAACTACATACAACATACATATAGTAAAAACCATTAACAACTTGAATAATACAATTTAGCAGAAATATTTGGACGAGCGAGAGGCACACTCAACTACAAAGTTATCTTATCAGAAAGCTTATCAATTTTTTTTTTATGGTAGTAGGTACGTAAAGAATTTTTCTAAAGTTATCTCAGTTGTTTCGTATCTCTGCAGACTTTCCATTATTGAATTCTATGTTGTGTTTAATACACTTGAAGAAAATGTTCATGATTCTCATAACCAGGGCAAGTTTAAAATATCACCCATAAAATATTGCAAAAATGCCAACAAAGAAAAAAATAACAACAAATGCATTAATTTTGGTAAAAAAAACATTAACAATTATTTTTCTAAGAAAAACAGCTGCACTGACTGTAGAACTTTTATGAGTGTGACAATTAGGGTTCAAGGTAAGAGAATTTCTGTGAATGGACATTTCTGATATGCATAAGCGTTATAAGCGGCAAGCCCTCCTTTGAATTTTATGATATAATTATGTAAACACACAGAGAAAAAAATCATGGTTAATTATTATATCATACTTAGAGTACCATCTTATGTTTTTATGAACATTTTTAAATTACGTATGAATCTTATAAAAGCAAAAATTATTCTAGTTGAATTAAACTTTTTCGTATTTAATTTTTTAACATTATAGATGTTATTTCCGCATTTTAAAAATAAATAAAAAAAAACATATGGGAACTCAAAAAAAATTGGTTTGATTTCAAAACACGTCCAAAACACGTAAAGTGGAAACGAAGTATACTTCTATTTAATTTAATCTTGTTTCTGCTTGATTTTATTTTTTTTCTATGTGTAGGTATTATATATTCAATACTCTAGTTAGCTATGCCAAATCTTTAAATATTATGTGACTCTTTTTTAAGTGTAACAATGATAAAAGTTATATGTATGTTTTTGTTTTTTCTGTCTGATATAAAAATTAACTAAATAATAAACTCAATATTGAAACAATTTAATGTGTAAATATTAATACTATATGTATTTATGTACCTACATTAGAGTGGCATTTTTTTTATATAAAAAAAAAACTTTTTTTGGAAATTTTCAATTTGTTGTGCCACTAGATACAAAAGTTATGTGGTGCGAATTTGAGAGAAATTGGAACTTTTTTATTTTTAATTGCTTAAATAAAAATATATCATGTGACACATTTATAAAACCGATACCGGTGTTAGAGATATTTCGATTTGATTTTCACTAAAAATAGCGTCTTTTTACTCTATTCTAGAAATTTTTGAAATATTATTTTAGAAAAAAAACCGAGCCTTAATTTGATCATAATAATGTCTGAAATTAGAAATGATGCATCACAAAATATATTTTTTAAAAGTAATATTATTTTTTTTTTTCATATATCAGAAACTTTGTTCGCAGGACCAATTGGTAGAACAATCCAAACAATAGTTATTGAAAATCGGAGGTTAAAGTAAATATTTCTACGATCATCATGTGTATTAAATTGAAGAGCATAACAATATACTAAGTAACTTTTTTATTTTTTCGAGCTATTTGTAGGTAAATTTACAACACACACACAACAGATTCATTGTGGCAGCCGACGTTCTTGCCAACCTAATGTTTTGGTTGCAGCAACCGAATTATTTGTTTGTCGCAATCAAATGTATTCCTGGGTTAATTGTAATTTTATTCTCCAACCGAAATTTTGTTGTATTAACCGAATTTTTGTTGACATAATTATGCTCAAATAAAATATAATCCTTTTGTCAACTTTTCTAGTACAAAAATAAAACAATTTTGTATACTTTTTAAAAAAATTCTAGAATGGAGGAAAAACGGCATTTTATCCGTTAGTCTGATTTTAAAAATTAAAAATATTCGTGTTCAGCATGCCAAAATTAATAAAAAATTATGTGTCGCAAGATTAAAAGCAATTTAAGAATATTTTTCAAAATCTAAAACTTTGGTATTAGGGAGCCACGGGTTAAAGCGTTTCGATTTTTCTCAAATTCGCATCACATAACTTTTAGACCGAGTGCTACAATAATCACAACAATAAGTGATAAAAATCGAAAGTTGCGAATAAAAAATGCCGCTCTAATGTACATAAATATGAGTATATAAAGGGTCCGCCATCTAACGTTTTTTTTTCAACTAGTGCTTATTTCGTGAATGGTTTATCCTTCCGCTGAACGAATATGGTCCGTATGTTCGTTATCTTGTGAAAAAAGTGAAAGAAACTGGCATCCTCATCGATAAACCAAAGCGTGAAAAGCCAAAAACAGTGCGTACACCCGAGAATATTGCTGCTGTGGCAGAAAGTGTGCGTGAAGCGCCATCAACATCAATTCACCGTCGTTCTCAACAATTGAACATTTCGGAGACATCATTGAGACGAATTTTGCATAAAGACCTTGGTATGACGCCATACAAAGTACAATGGGTTCAGGAGTTCAAAAAAAAAAGTTATTTGGCGGACCCATTATATCTTTTTACTCAGCCCTATGTCAATATTAACTTACAAGGGAGGTATCCCGACCCGAACCCGTAGATCTTAATGAGCTTGTAGAGAACAACAATTCAAGGGACCCCTGTTTTGTTTTAGCTGCCCAATGTCATGTTTAGAGGCTACTTACTATGTGGTATCAAAAATGAGCCCATTATTCTTTTTTTTGTTACAATAAAAAAATTGTATTATCAACTAAAAGATTTTTCAACATACATTCACTGGTATGAAAAATATGTCTAAGAACTTTCAAGTATTCATGTTATCAAATCAATTGTGTTTTGAGCAACATTAAATCTGGCATTGTGGTTGTATTAAACTAGACAGTGATGCATTTTGAGTTTTTTTTGTTTTGGGCCAAATTGACAATTTAAAAGGGCCAAAATACCATTGATAGGGCCACAGGAATGATAAAGTTAGTACTTTTTTTTTGTACTATTTGATCCGGAAAAGTACCATGGTACTCCTTTGACTCTTTTAGTACTATTTACATATAAATAAAAATTAAAGATTGAGTTTGAATTCTAACGTCTTTTTCACACAATTGCAATTAATACTATTATTAATATGCAATTTTATTTAATTTTAATTGTGAAAGACGTGGTAGAGAAGAATGAGTGTATTTTCTAAAAATCATAACTACATTGTAAATTTTCAGTTTTTCTGAATCAGACTGCACAGTTTCTGGTATTGAACCTTCGTCAGTAACCCTGTTTTTTTTTTTTTTTAATAATGTAATATTTGTTATGTTTTTATTTGTTCGATTGCGTCTATATGAATTTTTCTGTGCAATCACTGACCGTGGTATAGATAACGGATTTCTAATGCCACATGCACTCGCACTACACGTTAGACAGAGCGCTTTAGCGCACTGATCTATCGTCAGGTCGAGTTTTGTTTTATTCAATACACGGTGTTTTTGTTCTAGCATACATACAAATAAATTTTAAAAACGTTTATTTATAATACAGACTTGTATTTAGTACTATGAGGGTCGAAAAAGTACTATTTTTTATGCTGGTTGGTACTATTTGAAAATCCCATTTATCATCCCTGTAGGGCCATATTTTTTAAAAAAATTCGATTATTAGATTTTTACTAAAATAAAAATAGTATTAATTTGTTAATTAGAGTTCGTCATTTTAATGCTTTTTTAAAAATTCAAGACAAACCCCTCTGACAATAAAGTTTAACATATTTTATGAATTCTCATAAATTATTTCCGCTCTTGCGATAACATAACATTTTTAAAAAGCCTCCAAAAAACACATTTTTTTAATAAAAAATTAATTGCGGCACTTCTTTTAAAAATTTGGACAAATATACAAAGATTTAAAAATGTTATCGTCTTGCATTCAAAAACTTTAAAACCTGGTCGAAAATATATGATTTTGAATGCGATTTTTTTTTAAAAAATTAAACAACTCCCCGTTTTTCATTCTCTAAGGAACTAGCATATGCTCTCATCGAATAAAAAAATCAGGCAAATTTCATAAAAGTCTGAACTAAACGGTTTAAAAGTAGTTAATTCAATTTTGAGCTGAAAGGGCCCAAAATTGATAAGAAAGTACCACAGGGCCACCAAACAGTCAAAAGTGCCACAAATGGCCCTATTGTGCCACGTTTTGCATCACTGAAACTAGACATAATGCATATTAATGCCTATTTGATTAAATCGAAGGGCTGCCTGAGCTTTTTCCTATATAAGTAATCGTTCGGTTTTTATTCGACTTTTCTCGAAAAGCTTTTTTCCCTTATATTTCAAATAATTAAAAAAAATGTGGCAACCCTGGGTCCATGATATCTGTAATATATGAATCAAAATTTTAGTTTTTTTTAAGTACTTCAACACTGTACAAAAAACTCTACACTCAAAATAGTTTGTAGTTTAAGTTAACTGAAAATGTAATTTAACGTAAATGATAAATCACTTAAAAGCCGGCCTACTTACTTTTCATTTAAATCAAATGTTTCTTGTTATTTATTTTTAAATATCGTTTAAATAACCATAAGAACAATAGTAAGTTAAAAATAAATGCTAAAATTTTTACTACAGACCAGTAAAAATTAAAGTTATGTTCAGTTATTAGAAATTGTTTCAGTTTTTTATTTGTTTGTTTTTTTTTTCTACAAAATGTATACACACACACATTTGTGTAAACTTTTTTAATTTCTTGTAATTTGAATTGAAATAATTTTGTATATAAACAAACCGTTTTAATTAAAAAAAACACACGAATTTTTTGAATATTTTTTTTTTGAAAAAAAAAAATAATTTTTTATATCTGTAACGGAACAGCTAAAAAATAGGTGTCTCTTAAATTCTGCTTCTCTACAACATCTGCGGGTTTGGGTCGGGATACCTCCTCTGTGAGATAGCAACACATGTATACTTTTATAAATTGGCTATATTTGCAAAAAAAAATAAATAGAAAATACATTAATCTTAAGCTCTAAAGAACTATATAACGCCGACAGAAATTTAATAGTTTTAGAATATAAGAAATATTTTTAAATTATACATTAGGAATATATGCTGGTAATTCAAATATATGCTGGTAATCAGGACGAGTTTTAAAATGGCACAAAAAAAATTGGACTAAAAAATGCAAAAATAATACCAGTTTCAATATTTAAAAAAAAATAACAGTTGATTTAACGTTTTATTTTTCTTTTAAATATTTCTAATCAACCTTTCTCTCCGAAAAAGGGGACGTTTGGTATATCCCCTAAACTAGCAAAGCTAGACCCTCAAAATTTGGCACGTCGATACATTTAATGACCAGAAAAATCGAACAAATTATTTTTGGTTAGTCGTGTGTTCTACTGGTAAAAATGGGCTGAGAAATTGCAGCAATTTTGGAATTATTTTTTGGTGGGTAAGAACTCTCTTAACAAGAATCTTAAGCCAAAATATGCATATATACATATATCCACAAACAAAAACTCGGTAGTGAAATGCCATGTTATTTTTCATATTTGCAAAAAATGCAAAAAAGTTATAACCCTAATATACATGCATAATCAATTTAGCGACGTTAAAAACCATCAAGATAAACGAAAATTAACTAACATTTTAGTAAGACTGATTGCTTGTGAAGATAATGTTTTACAATATAATCAAACCAGATTTAGGGCAACTCTGAAATAGGCCAAACAAACTTTTTTTTTAAATATGAAATAAAATTGATTTAGCTATGAGATTTTTTCTCTGTGTATATTTAATTATTTAAAGCTGCTATTTTTTATACTGAACTTACACTAATGCATTTTAATGACATGCTATTATAAAACTAATTTCTCTCAGACTTAAGAAAAACTTAGTATTCGGAGTAAAGTCGTCTGTCGTGTAAGACATTTTGCATATTAAAAATAAAATTAAATATGAAAACTTTTATAATTTATTTCTCTAGCGGGATCCCGAGAATTTCGAAAAAGTTTAAGAAAAAATTGTCCTTCCCTATCTTTCATGTGGAACAAGCGATAGCTTAGGGGATAGAGCGTCCGCTTGTACTGCCAATAATGTATCATTGGTTCAGTATCATTGGTTCAAAGTTAAATTGTTTGTTATTGAGAAGGAAAACTTGCCTTATCCGACAAGCTAATGTAAGACTCATCAATGGAACTTTAAAATTCGAACAACTTTTAATTCACTTAATATTAAAATAGTACTACCGACAAATACGGTAGTTTGTTTTGCTTGTCTACCATGGTTTAACATTTTAAAATATCCTAACCCTCTTTTAGACAAAGACTCTACGTACTTTTGACTATTACCTAATGCAATTATCAGGGACAAGAACTTCATGCAATTAAAAAATGTGTTTTAGTGTTTAAAATATGCACTTAAAATTTAAAAAATAAACACTTAAAATTAGTTTTTAATATAAATATTTTAAATTTTGTGTTAATTGTGCAAAACGTATGCAGAGAATATATTAAACAAATCAAATTAACTATAGAATTTATGTTAAATTGCTTGAAAACATAAAAAAAATTTTATTTAAAGTACCTCCCTTTTCACGTTTTTTGTTAATTTGCTTTGAAACTATCAAAATCCCAGCTCAGGTTTTTAGAAGAGTAAGGTAGATGGATGATGCTTGATTAAAATCACTTAAAAATGTTTATTTTTTCTATGTTTAATGTTTATTTGCCTAATATAAAATATAATTGAAAGTGATATTTTTACAAAAAGCTACGAAAAATGCATTAAAAATATGCATTTTAAGCAATATAATCAAAAATATGCAATCAAAATATGCATTTAAAGCAAAATATGCATTTATAGCAAAATATGCAAAAATGTGCACACACAAATTGATGACATTTTAACTCAAATTCTTTGATTCGCAAAGACATTTTGTTTAACCTATTCTCAGACTTAAGGGAGAAAACATGCATTTACATGAACGTCCGGTCCCCGGTAATTATGTAGTAAGATTTAAACATTCATCCACTCATTGAAAACTATTTCATTGTGCTTCGTATCGCATAGTTAACAAATCGTATGTATTTTTTGACCAAGTTTCAGTACGTAGGTATTAACTTCTAACATCTCACTCGACTTCTTTAAGCGCTATGCCTTGTCCAGAAAGAGTTTGCACCAGACAGTACAAATGATGATGATGGTGATGATGATGACGACGAGTATTATATCGACTACGATTATACTGGCAATGAAAATGATAACAACAAAAAAAATCAAGACAATGGCATTGAAAGTCCTAACCCTTTAACAATCATGGAAAAAGATCCACCGTACTTTGAACAAACGGAATTACACATTTCTGCGTATCCAAACAATGATGTTCTATTTAACTGTGACGTAAGAAATTTTCATGGTGAGTAAGCAATGCTTCCGTTTTTGTAGTTGGCTGATAACAATTGATATCTAACATGCACTCTTTCTTTTATTCGGTCACGCGATAGTGAATAATGTCGTAATTTGGTACAAGGACACAACTGTTTACGCCCATGGTCAATATTCGATGAATCAGCGTATCGAGAGTTTAAGAAATAACTCGATCGTATTGAAAAATGTCCAGGAGGATGATGCTGGAAGTTACTATTGTGAAGTTTACCCAGAGAATATCGTTTGCATGTTGCTTTGGAAATAAAGAAAATGCTTACAATTGTATGTGATGGTCGAGATGTTTTGGATCGAACTATAGTGTACCGGGAAGGTGAATCTCATATTTGTGAATGTAAGACTAGCGGGTCGAGAGACAGCAACATTAAATGGTTCCTTAACGTAGGTATACTATTGCATTAAGAAACTATCACAGTTTGGAAATGTAAATGATTGATTGGTATTTTAAAATTACGCTTTGCATTAAATGTACGCTGCGTTTTAAATTCTTCTCGAATCAGATTAAAACAAGATTTTGAAAAATGCTTATTTTGCATTTAAATTATACCCTAAATTTTATTAAAACTGAATTTTGTTTACAAGACTTTTATAAGAATCTACAAAATGATTATGCATATGAATAAATAGTTTATGTAAGACTTTTTGAAGTAATGGAAAATTACAATTTATTTTTTTTGATTTTTTTTTTTATTATCAACATTTTTATAAAATTTTAATTTCCTTAAATGAATTCCAAAAGTATTTTTTACTTCTAAACAACGATTAAAGTAATAAAATATTTTTATGAATACTAACTACGTTTAGGGTCACCGTGTCGATGAAACTGTTGGTGAATTGGATCAAGATTCAATAATATTAAATGGTATTGATGATCACCATAATGGCATTTATCAATGTTTAGACGATGACGGCAGTGAAAAACCTAGGCATGGCATGTTCAATATTGTGGTTCACTTTAAGCCGAAAGTAACGACACATCGGCATCATATCAACACAGAAATTGGCGGAACGGCTGAATTGGTTTGCGATTATAGGGGGGATCCCATATCCGTGACTCATTGGCTCAAGAATGATCGACCTTTAAGCTATTCCGAAAAGTATATGATAACTTATACAATGGAGAAGCATTTTAATCGAACCATATTGATGGTGAAAGATGTCACTGTTGATGATTTAGGGGAATATAAATGTTTAGCTGAGGTAAGGAGCTAAAAATTGTGCACATTATTATTGAATCGTAATGTATATTATGATTTTTTAGAATTCAATTGGATCAAACGAGCTTAAGACACACTTAATGCTAGAGCCCGAAAAGGGTCAACTGGAAAACGTCACCATTGATGGTAAACGTTGTAACACTGCATTGGCTAGTACGAAGTTTGCAACCATTAGCAGAAGCCGTATTGGACTACAAAATGTCAGGGGTACGATAACGTTGTACATTTGGAAAGTATTTCTTTTAAAGACAATTTTATTTTAAGGCTTATACGTGGAGCTCAACTACAGTGATACATACCCAACGTCATGAGAATGGCATGTGGAAAGTTACCCATGAAATGGAACTTATTGCAGGAGAATGGCAAACACGTATGAAAACTAAAAACATTATTGGATGGTCCAAGTTTTCCACACCTTTTATCTTTACTATTGATGATGAAGGTAAGTAGTGGTATTCTATTATTAATATGGCTCAGGTTTAAGAGCGGGAGCGAGAGAGAGAGAGAGAGAGGAAAACGAATTAAAGAAATTCGAATCTATATTATTCTATTAGACTGGCCAACGCTTGTTTGAAAATCAAAGCATATTCTTATTCCTTACCCAAAAGCTGCTTTTGTTCCTTTTATCAGAATATATTTATTATTTAGTCTGCTGATTTATTTAAAATCGTAAATAAATTTAATTTTTATTTATTCCTGCCTAATTTTAAAATCCAATAATGATGAAAAACTATTACAAAGTTTTAGATATCTAGTAATTCGCTAATTATTACCATAATTAGTTCTATGAAAATCGGACATAAAATAGACGTTCAAGACGTAAATCTCGAGGAGAAAATATATTTTCACCAGACATTTTTGTTTTCCCGAGTACATCAGAGCTGCATTCAAAAAATCTGAATTTCATTGTTTCAGGAAACAAAAAAAATGGAAAATGTTCGTTATGAGAAAGTCCGAAGTGAATCAAAAATTCACTTTGCAGATGTTTTCTTTAAATTTTACCAAATACCAAAAATCTACCAAATATCGTTTTTTAATGATTCATTTATTTTTATCAAGATAAACATTAATTGCATTAAAACTTATTTAGTATGTTGAAAAAATAATTTGGTGGTAGGCTGGCCCCTATACATATTTCGTTCTTGAAAAAAAAATCGTCAGCGGACAAAGTTTTTAGAATATCTTGAAATAGTTATCAAGTTTAATTATAAACTCCTATCGAGCTAGTTTTTGTCTAAAAGTGTTTTCAAGATTTTAAATACACATCAAGGATAACAAAACAAAAATGATTACAATATGCTTTGTCATCTTCTAAATACTGCTCTGCTATTTTGGCTGATGTGACATTGCAGTGACCTCTGCCTATGTAAACTAATTATTTATTTATCTTATTACAGATGACAATGTCAACAATGAATCTGGCAAAGATCAATATGCTATGGCTGGTTTTGGTGTGCCGAGGGGTGAATCTACATCAATACATCTTTATTTCCAAAGTATTTATCTATATCCCTGTTCCTTGTTGCAAGCTATTACTAAACTAAATTCAAATACATGATTTGTATTTTCAATAACGAATTACATACATACACACTTAGTCATAATACCTAAATTATTTAGATAAATTTAATAAACCAAAATGTAAAACCTACAAAGACCGCTAATTAATATTAAACACAGAACAAAGAGCACTAATTACTAAAGCAACCAAAAAAAATTATAAAAAAAAAAAACAATGTTTTAAGCCGTTTTAAACAAAAATAAGCCGTTAAATTTTAGTTGTTTTGCCGATTTATATTTTGGAGGTTTTAAAACACTAAAAAATGGCAAAATAACACATTCAGAGTAAATTTCAGTCAAACATTCACAATTTAATTTCATTTTTACATTTTATTTTTTCTGGTCATGTTTTATTTCGTGATCACGTGAATCACGAGTGAGTGTGGGTTAAAAAAGATAAATTTTGTAAATTTAACAACTTTATTTTTCCTCTTATCTTACTTATATATAGCAAAACAAAAAATTGTTAATAGCTTTTTCTGCTATTTTTTACATTTACATTTTAAATTTCGAATTGTAAATCTGGCACACATTGTAAAAAAAACTAAATATAAATTTCACTTTTTTTTCTATTTTATGGTTCTTACTCTTAGGCACTGCATATAAAAATTTAAAATAAAAGATTTTTTCTAAGATTTTCTGTTTACAAAGGTACAATATTTCCAAATTCTAAAATTTTTTTCGAATCGAGTTACGTAATATGGTTTAATTGTTTAAATGAACATGATTTTAACAAAAATTTGCATTTTTTCTATATTTAGGAATTTTATATATTTCAAAAGATGTTTGACAGATCTAAAAAGTTATATTTTTTAGGGCCATAACTCTAAACTTTAAAAAATCCACACATATTTTCATAGATTCGAAAAAATTAACAATTGTTAACTTAAGCTGGAAAAAAGGTGCTAAATTATTTCTGACCGGCCTATCTACGCCGGTGGGTCTGAATGGGTTAATAATGTTGAAGCAAACCCCGTATTTGCGTGTAATTATTTCTGGAAATATTTCGGATTTCAGTGAAGTTTTTTAATGCAAAATCCTATAACTACTAACTATAACGGATTTTTTATATGTTTGTATCGGTTTAGATATCATTTTAAACCATTATATAAACCATTATATAAATTCGGATGTAACTAAACGAACGCGAACTTATATAATTATATGGGCCCATTTCTCTGATAGAACTGTATTAAGACTCATATTAAATTACGTATGATTATATAATGCATCGTATAAATTTGTTTGATTTTATTCTATTTGTAGTTTTCGACATATATATTTAATCTTTTTTTCATTATTTTAAGCTTACAATTTTTAACATTTACATTTTTTTTAAACAAAATCTAAGAGGCCCTTTAAACGAAGAAATTAATTGCAGGCAATTTTTGAATTCTCTTTTAAAGTTGATTCTAAAAATCATGAACATTTAAACGAGGAGTTTTTACATGCAATTTTTTTGACGTTTATTTTGCCAATCTTCTTTAATTGTTCATTCGTTGAAATTTAATTTATTCGTAATAACTAAAAATAATATAATTTAATAATATATATAACTAAAATAATATAATTTAAAATAATATATAAATAGTTCTTTATTCCACATTATTTATTTATTATTTACGAAATATTTTCGATACACAACACTTGAGAAGCCGAATACGAATAAAGCAAGTTAACAAGAATACGAACGATAGCAAAAAGAAATGTCAAAAAATATCTTGAAAAACGAAAACCGTGCAATTTTTGCTACCTCGCTTGCTTCTCTACCCCGTTTGCCTACAAACAATAATTGCAGGCAACGTTGCAGGCAACAAATTGCTCCGTTTAAATGGCCTCTAAGATTTAAGGGATTTGCTTTTTTAAAGTCAATTTCTCTCAGACTTAAGAAAAAGTTCAAAATCGGAGAAGGAAAACCCAAAAATGTATAATAAGGAATTATTTTTATGAAAAATCTTAGGTCATCCAAGAAATTTTGCATATAAACAATATGATTAGTATGACCGGGAATTTAAAAAAAAAATGTCTTGCTTTCCTGCTAAAATGGCTAAATATCGATTTACATCTTTTTTATATTTTTAATATTAATAACAATACGAAGTCAAAAACGATCGTTTTTCATCACCTGACAGTTTATTCTGCTGCTTCTTCTTCAGCACAACAATAATTTCGTTTAATTTTGTTTTGGTTTATTTAGAAAAACGAAATTTTTTTTATTAACAACGAAACAAATTACATAATAAGTATGTATAGGTTTTATTTATATAAGGTTTTATACGAAATTTACGAGTTATAATCATGGTTGGCAAGCACTAACCCTAAAATACCAATACCGATTAAAATATGTCAACTAAGGAGTCCTGGTGAGACAAAAATGTATACCCGATGAAATTTACCAGTTAAGGTTTGAATGCATTCTTAAAGTTTGTTAAATATTGCAGTTTTTTTTTAACCTATCGTCCATTCCATGATAGATCGGCCAAAATCTGACCGAGGGTCATTTAAATTCCTTAGTCACTACATTTTCAGTTTCAGCAAATTTTGTAAACTAGCGTTTTTTATTGCCGTTTTTCAGTTTTTAAAAACACCTAAAAAATTTTAAAAGAAGTGAAATTTAAAATGTCATATTTGCTAAAGTAGATGGACTATTTTTCAAAGATTTTAAAAATCATATGAGAGCCTCAACTGTTGTACTTTACTTTAAAAATCATAGTTTACGATTTGCGGTCTAAAAAACACGGGGTTTTCTAAAATGCGTTTTTTTTTTTTTTTTAAAGAGAAGCAACACTTAGGAAATTCTTCCTATTTATTAATGTGTTGCTTTCTTTGGAAGTTGGATAGTGGAGAGATGAAAAGGTGGGAAAGATGAAGGGCTTCAAACATGGCAACACTGTAATTGCGCGAGATGGTAAGTCTTAGAACAGTTGTTGCTCGCCACCTGATGGAGAGTTGACGAACTTATTAAAGCTTTTTGGTTCATAGCCCTGATTCATTATTTTACTTTGGTGGGGTTAAGTGCTATGGGAACACCGAAGGTGTTAGCTGCGATATATATGAGGGATAGAAAAGTCATACATATTTTCTAAATTGATATTGCCGTCAATCGAACACGGGACTATCTGTGTAACAGTCCAACGCGCTAACCATTACACCACAGCGCCACGTTTTAAATGCAAATGCGATTTTTTAATGACCCTGCATTTGAATGCATTTTTGAAAAAGACACATTATTTTTTGTAACTTAAATCGTAAGTAGAAAACTATAGCCTTTTAAATTATTGAAATGCTTACTATTCTTCAGAATAGAATGCTATTCTCATTTTATTAATATAACTAAAAATTATTTTAAAAAAAAAACGTTAAAATACCCACTCAAAAATTATTAAAAATTAATTTTTTGTATAAAAGTGGTTCATCGAAAAGAGCCTTCGTTTGGACTCAAAAATAAATATACTAAATATTATTTTAAAAAAATTTTAAAATACCCAGCTAGCAAACGGGCTCAAAATGAATCAAAAATGGGCTCAAAAAATATGATTAAAATTAAATTTTTTGTTTGAAAGTGGTTCATCCAAGAGCCTTCTTTTGGACTCAAAAATGAATCAAAAAATGAGTATGTCAATGAAAATTTCCCTCATAAATTGGAGTGTTTTTGAGTCCAAAAAATTAATCTAAATTACCCTCGTATATTGGAGCCACTTCTGAGTCATTTATGAGTCCGATTAAAAATCATTTTTGGTTGTTGTTTGAGGGCTTTTGCATTCAAAATTAATGTATTTTTATGTGTTGCCACTTTTGAGTCATTTATGAGTCCGATAAAAATCATTTTTGGTTGTTGTTTTGAGGGCTTTTGCATTCAAATTAATGTATTTTTATGTGTTTTGAATATATTACAAAAATTAAGGGTGTACATGTCCATTTTATTTTCATATTCACAAATTTGATATTTTAAATTTTGAATCTCGCTCCTAGACGAGGACAAGAAATTCTCATTGAGTTTGTGATTTAACATAACAAATATCTCTAGAAATGCTAATAACAAAGTCCCCTGAAGATTTCCTTAGGCAGGAATGAAATCCGGATAGGGACACGCCTACATCAGATTGATTCACAATTTGTTAAATAAGTTTTGGGACTTTAGCACATTTAATTACTATAAATGAAATTAATGTTTATCCCGATGAAAATAAATTTAAATAACAAATATGCAGGTGCTTGTGCAAATTTAAATGTAACTGACACTAATAGAAACCATATGATTTTCTATTGTTGATTTACTTGAATAAACGTCACTACATTGCTAGGTCTGTCAAAAAAACAGAGTAGTATTTGGAAGATGACAAAGCCAATTGTGACAATATTTTGTTGTTGTTTTTTTGTTTTTTTCTTTGATATTTTAAATTTTGAATCTCGCTCCTAGACGAGGACAAGAAATTCTCATTGAGTTTGTGATTTAACATAACAAATATCTCTAGAAATTCTAATAACAAAGTCCCTGAAGATTTCCTTAGGCAGGAATGAAATCCGGATAGGGACACGCCTACATCAGATTGATTCACAATTTGTTAAATAAGTTTTGGGACTTTTAGCACATTTAATTACTATAAATGAAATTAATGTTTATCCCGATGAAAATAAATTTAAATAACAAATATGCAGGTGCTTGTGCAAATTTAAATGTAACTGACACTAATAGAAACCATATGATTTTCTATTGTTGATTTACTTGAATAAACGTCACTACATTGCTAGGTCTGTCAAAAAAACAGAGTAGTATTTGGAAGATGACAAAGCCAATTGTGACAATATTTTGTTGTTGTTTTTGTTTTTTCTTTGATATTTTAAATTTTGAATCTCGCTCCTAGACGAGGACAAGAAATTCTCATTGAGTTTGTGATTTAACATAACAAATATCTCTAGAAATTCTAATAACAAAGTCCCCTGAAGATTTCCTTAGGCAGGAATGAAATCCGGATAGGGACACGCCTACATCAGATTGATTCACAATTTGTTAAATAAGTTTTGGGACTTTAGCACATTTAATTACTATAAATGAAATTAATGTTTATCCCGATGAAAATAAATTTAAATAACAAATATGCAGGTGCTTGTGCAAATTTAAATGTAACTGACACTAATAGAAACCATATGATTTTCTATTGTTGATTTACTTGAATAAACGTCACTACATTGCTAGGTCTGTCAAAAAAACAGAGTAGTATTTGGAAGATGACAAAGCCAATTGTGACAATATTTTGTTGTTGTTTTTGTTTTTTCTTTGATATTTTAAATTTTGAAATCTCGCTCCTAGACGAGGACAAGAAATTCTCATTGAGTTTGTGATTTAACATAACAAATATCTCTAGAAATTCTAATAACAAAGTCCCCTGAAGATTTCCTTAGGCAGGAATGAAATCCGGATAGGGACACGCCTACATCAGATTGATTCACAATTTGTTAAATAAGTTTTGGGACTTTAGCACATTTAATTACTATAAATGAAATTAATGTTTATCCCGATGAAAATAAATTTAAATAACAAATATGCAGGTGCTTGTGCAAATTTAAATGTAACTGACACTAATAGAAACCATATGATTTTCTATTGTTGATTTACTTGAATAAACGTCACTACATTGCTAGGTCTGTCAAAAAAACAGAGTAGTATTTGGAAGATGACAAAGCCAATTGTGACAATATTTTGTTGTTGTTTTTGTTTTTTCTTTGATATTTTAAATTTTGAATCTCGCTCCTAGACGAGGACAAGAAATTCTCATTGAGTTTGTGATTTAACATAACAAATATCTCTAGAAATTCTAATAACAAAGTCCCCTGAAGATTTCCTTAGGCAGGAATGAATCCGGATAGGGACACGCCTACATCAGATTGATTCACAATTTGTTAAATAAGTTTTGGGACTTTAGCACATTTAATTACTATAAATACAATTGTTTTTATTACAATATTACAAAAATTAATAATAAAAAATTAAAACAGTCGCAACACTTCCTTAAAAAAATAAAAAATACGAACAAAAACGCGTGTTTACACAATTTTTGGGAACTGAAAACGATAGTGAGTAATAGACATCCGAATGTCAAATTTTAACAAAATCAAAGGGCTGGAGGCCAAAAAATTACCGTTTTTGAACGTTCTCTCATGGAATGAACGATATATATATTTTTAATATATATATTTCTTTTTAATTGATCAATTATTACAGTCACAGTGAAATATACTTTTAAAATTAAATAGTGTAGTTTGTAAGCCTGGTTGAGTAAATCACTTTTCAATTTTCAGAATTTTGAATACACCCTCAAATCTGAAGGTATCGTTAAAAAAAACATTTTTTCAAGACTAAACTATTTTTAACTCAGTCAGTTTTGAACCGATTTTAAATTTTTGAACGGTTTTGGAGAGACGAATAGTTAAGATTTCCAATATATATATATATGTTTATACTTTTATCAATCCGATGTGAAAATACTATCCAAAATATATAAAATATTTGAAATTTCCAACAAATTTTTAATTTTTTTAACTTTGGCGCTTTTTCTTTCTAATACATTATTCGAAAACTTATTTTTTGAAAATAAGTTTAATGCAGAGTAAAAAGAGTTCTTGTTTGTTAAAATCGGTTAAAAATTGTTAAAGGTAAAGTTTTTTTTTTTGTATAATAACATTTTAATTTTTCTCACCACGTTCATTTTTCATTAATTTTTTTATGAGTAAGAAGTAAACAATAAAATTGTTTTGCGTCTTAAATAGTGTGTATCTTTGTGTTCTAAAAAAAATTGTAACTTTAACAATTTTTACCCGATTTTAAGAAAATTCAAGATTTCAAGAAAAAAATAGGTTTTCAAATATAGTAAAGTAAGTTCAGAAGTTATCAGTATTTAATTTTAATCTATTTTGTTTCAGAAATTATAAATTGAATTTTATATTTATCATTGAATTTCAGAAACTATGAATTGTATTTCAGATTTAACAAATGTATTTCAGAAAATATCAATTGTATTTCAGTTTTTATCAATTGTTTTTCAGAAATTATGAATTCCTTTTGGAATATTTTTTAGAATTTACCAATTGTATTTAAGAAATTGTCGATTGTATTTTAGAAATTATAAATTGTATTTCAGAAATTATCAATTCTGTTTCAGAAATTATTAATTGTTTTCAGAAATTATCAATTGTTCAAAAGTCGAAGCGGGCTGGCCGGTTTGAGCGATAGAAGTCCAGTTGTTTTACACATCTTATTTTTTATACACAATCTATCAGAAAATGCACGGGGAGCGAGTAAAAAACACTTTTACAATTTTTATATGGTTGTCTTCTATTGAAACGGTGCAATCTACATTTTTTTTAAAAATGGGGGTTTGATCCAAAAATATTTACTGACGTAACTGTCATCTAAGGTATTATTTTAATATTAAGATGATCATTGTAACACTGTTTTTTGTTTTTGCAAAATTAGATTGAGCTATCTACAACAATGATTTTTTGTTTTAATTGAATAAGCTATCTAGCCTGAGCTTGAATTTAAATGAGCTATCTACAATTACTAAGTGAAACAAATGTGATTTTTGCTTTATAATAAATGTTTCCCATGTCTTTGATAAGCTTGTTACGAATCCGGTGTCAGAAAACTTTCAGTAGCTCGCAATTCTCAGATATTCTTGATGTAAGCACAAAAATCATAATTATTGAATATAATTAACATTAAATATAATTATGAATGGTAGTAAAAGATTTGAACAGCCGGTCACCCAGTGTAGAAACGGTAATGGCATATCGTTACTTTTCTCACTATCAGTAATGACACCAGCTTACTCTCTGCCTTACTTTTGCACACATAATAAGAAATTACTAATAACTAGTTATTATGCCATTATTTAAATACGAAAAATAATGCGTTATCCATAAGTACTTATTTTATAACTATTTTAAATATAAAGTAATGATCTCAACATTTTTTTTGATTTTTCGTAAGGTGTTTAGCAATACATGTCATTATAATCCCCATATAAATGTAAGGACAATTGCAATTACTTGCCATTACCAAACATGTACTTATGTAACCACTTACAGTAGTGCTCAAAACATTTGGAACTGAAATCGCATTTGTGTTTTCATTGTTTTATTGTTTTATTTTTTATATGTTAAACAAATAAAAAAAAATAATTCCGTTAAATTAAAACAACAAAAAAATTAATAATAATAGATGTATTCAAAATGCAGGTGTTCAAAACATTTGCAACTCTCATTATTCTTACTCTTAACAAAACAATTTATACTAACAAATGCTAGGATATAACGGTAATCGCATTCCTTTTTAATATAAGATTCAGGGCCGTTACATTTTTTAAACAAATTCATTATAATTATTGTTCTTTAATAGTTGTAATAAGATGTTGGAAGCATAAACATCATAAGAATAACAATTCGACAAATTGCCGAAAAACTAGGACTTTTCAATGAGATTTCTCTAACATCTAGAAATATTACACGAGATATTTGGGCATTTATATTTACAATTCTTCGAATCAAAAAATTCTCCAGTCAAACCCGAGATTGATTTAAACAAATGCTTGTATATACACAAGCGCAAAATAATGCGAGCAAGTTGTCACAAGGTTTGAATTTGATTTCTGTTGACGAACGTATTTTAATGTAAACACTGAAATTTATGTGCACTCCCCAGCAAAAAATAGGAAGCAGTAAAAAGCGGTTAGTGCATCCTTACCGCTTCTCCTACTGCTTCGTAAGATGCATATGCTTTTAAAGAGCAGAAATGGAATGCCAAATTTCAGCAGTGAAAAGCAGTAAGTGCATCTTTACTGCTTCGTAGGATGCATAGGTTCTTAAAGAGCAGAAATGAACGCCAGATTTCAGCAGTAAAAAGCGGCTGTTGTATCCTTACTGCTTCTTCTACTGCTTCGTAAGATGCATAGGTTCTTAAAGAGCAGAAATGAAAGGCCATATTTCATTGATTCTAAAGAATCGCTTTCTTCTGTGATTTCCAAAACGTAATGAAATAAGAAAAAACTTTTCAGCACTTAAAATTTGTTAAAACTTGGATTAAAAACTGTAGCTCGAACAAAAATTTAAATATATATATTTTTTATTTATTAACAGTAAATTATTAACTTCTCTGAAGTGCAAAAAACGTTTACTGCTTCTTAAAATGCATAAACACACATAAAATATATGTACGTTAAACATTAGCTTTAAATATAACTTTAAATCCTTAAAAAAGCGAATAAAAAAATTTATATGAACAAAAATATGTTTTTTTATTTATTTAAAAAATGGGTTATATAATGCATTAACAGATGGCATGTTTTTAATTACTGAAAGGAATGCATTAATATTATACTTTTTGAAGGCATGATTTTATTAAAATTTGGAGGCTTTTTTCATGTCTTAAAAAAAGGCAGGAATATTGTACCTTTGAGAAGGCATGCATTGAAATATCTTTAATGCTTTATAATATGTCCACAATTTTAAATAAAAATAATTTTAATAAGTCTCAAAAGTTAACGTACATTAATTTTTAAAATAAAATCTTCTTTGAAAAAATCTATTGATTTTTAAAAAATAAATGTTTCCTGAATCGCTTTAATATTTTCTAAAACATACAGCTCGAATTTTTTTTCGTTCAGCACTTTGCGGCGTGTTAAAACCTGGCTAAGATCAACCATGGGCGAAAATCGACTAAATGGTAAAGTTTTTAGAAAATTAATTTGATTCATTTCATATGATAACGATGTTTTTATTTTTTTCAGGATATGCATGCTCAGTGTGCATCGGAAAATGGTAAATGGAAAGAAAATCCGAAATAGAAGATGAAGTCCTCAGGAAATTTGCTGAAAATCCCAGAAAATTGTTTTTATAAAACGCGAAATCAATGGAAAAAAAATTATACTTTTAAAGTATCTCTTAATATTCTAGTCAATAAATATGTCCTATTTTTTTTCAAAATAATGTCCTCGTTTTTTCATTATTTTGAGAAATTGTCCTCGAAAAAAGACCTAAAAAAATTCCTGGCTACGCCCATGCCCAATTCACCGCATTACTAGCACAATGACGGCCACAATCTATAGAGATCTTTTCTATAGAGATCCTTCCAGCACAACAACGACCCAAAACACACGGCGGGGGTTGTAAAAGTTTGGCTGCAGGAAAATGAAATTAATATCAAGTCGTGGCCGGCTCAATCTCCCGATCTCAACCCGATTGAGAACATGTCGATGATTGTAAAACGAATATCGGCAATAAAGTATTCCGAAATGGTGATGAACTTTTCGTCGAGTTGGAGAAGCAGTGAAATGAAATTTCTGACGATTATATTAAAAAGCTCATTGCCTCAATGCCTAAGAGGTGTTCAGAAGTTATAAAAAATAATGGCTACGCTACAAAATACTGAGCGTTAAAACCATTGCTTGTATTTCCTGTTAATTACTTTAAGAGTTGCAAATGTTTGAACACTACACTATCGACTTATTTTGTTAAAATTACTTTTTTTTTATTTTTGAGAAGTTATGAATAATTTTTTTGTATTTGTAAAATAAATATGCTATAACTGAAATTAATAAAAAAACAAAACTTATACCACAATCTTTTTGATCAAAAAAATTATAATTACCTAAACCATGATTTCAGTTGCAAATGTTTTGAACACCAATGTATATGGTAATACTTTCTGCACTGGGTAAATTCGAGTACGCTGAATTTATTTATCGCGAAATTTGCGATTTTAAATTTTATGCAGAAACACATAATATTTAATAAAATGTTTACAGCTTATGTTTAATAGCTTTTAGTTCAAATTCAGTAGAAGTTTGTGATTAATATTGTAGAACAGGAGTGCCCAAAAGTTCCTTATGGAAGAGCAAACACCAATACATTTAAAGAAAAACTAATTTTATTCAATATTTTTTGTTGTAAAACCAATCCATACAAAGAAAAAAAGAAAAAAATATTTCAATGTTTACCAGCAAAGCATACGAAAGTGTTGTTGCTTTGCGCTTGCGTGTATAAAGTGAAGAACGACAAAAACTAATAAGACAAAGTTGTTTGTGTATTTCGTATTGCTAGTGCTGAGCGCTCTATATGTGTATTAAAACACACAGCCTATAGCTAAGTGTTTTTACAAAAACAATTGAGTACCAAGCGCATAGGCCGTGGGCACCCCTGTTGTAGAAGGTGGATTTGCAAATATTTTTATTTGAGCAAATTGAACAGTTTTTTTACTCTCCTGAACACTTGTATAGATGTAGATAACTCCGTTTGAATATAAGACACCGATATACATACACAACATACATACATACATACATATTTATGGGTACTCTAACACACATGCATACATTGATTGTATACTACAGTTTGGATTATAGAAAAAATCATCATCATCATCATGTCTCTAATATGTATTTATTGTTGATACAATTTATATTCAATTATGATTATAAAGGCACTTATTATCCATAAATTGTAGTTGAACTTATTGCTTGACCTACAGGCAGATGAGAATATATACATGCTAGAATATAGCGTTTTATCTTTTTCGGGAACAATTGGATTCTCCGTAATATTGTTATTATTATTATTGTTTTTTGTATTATTATCAATCGCCTCCATAATCAGCTGCTCATTTGTATCGTTGTCGTCAACACCATTTCCATATTGATCAGCTTCTGTTGAATAGTTTGGAAATTCCACTATAAAAAAAGATCGAGAACTTGCATGTGTAATTAAAATGTTAACTGAATATAATCTACTCTATGACTAAACGAACGACTAAAGTAACCCATCGGAACTCTCACTAATTTCGATATACTAATTTAGAAGACAAAACATAAAAACAAAATGTTTTAAGGTTCTTTCAAAATGATGAAGTACTGTAAGATGCAGCTCGAATTCAAGAAGAAAAAAAAGGATGTGGTGCTCCAACATTGCGAAATGACCTTAATTTCAGTGCTAAGAAACCTAGCCCTGTTGGTATCTAAGTAAACACTGGTATCAGGCTTGAAATTAACGCTATTAATCTTGTTTATAACATTTTATTACTCTATTTTATCTTCTTATCTAAAGTTTATCAAAATCTTTAATTGAGACATTGGGGTACCTTCGTCATATGTATTAATTTAGAAATCTACTAAGCATACCTTCACCACCCGTCGCAAAACGAAGTATTTTGCTACTATCACTCCCAGCCAAAATGATTGCGAGCCAATACTACCACCTGATATATACTGGCGGATGCAAACCATATAAAGTGTAAGTGGTTGTATAAATTGGTCCTACAAAAAAAAAAAGTTAGATTTGAACTTCATTGATGAATTATTTTTTTATTTCCAAATTTACCTATTGATATATCTGAGGGTATAGTAAGTTCTGTCCATTCTGGTCTATTTGCAATCGTAGTAAAAGACAATATGTTTTCTATGTTGTATGAAATATACAAAAATAAAATTAAATACAAATGTTAATTAATCAATTAATATTGATACACTTTACTCACCAGATGGTACTTGTCGAAATTTAAGTTTAAATTCAATAATGGTGAGTAACTCTCCGTTTGGCCATACTAACACGTGTGATGTGGGACTCTGCATGTCTGGGCTAATTTTAAACGTACAAGGCATTGGACGGAATGTCACTTCCATATAGGCACTTTGTGTGCCAATACTATTCTCCGCTCTACATTCGTACATTCCCATATCTGATTCACGAGCATTTTTTACTATTAACGAATGTTTCATATCCGAGTGATAACGTTGCCCTGATGTATTTCGTTGTAATTCTTCGGTATCTTGTCGGTTATAATATACACCCATGGTAACGGGTTTGCCGCCATGAAACCACCGAACTTTGGCTACCGGAGCAGATTCAACAAAGCATTCCAACTGAATGCGACCAGCAATTTTTGAATAATATATTTTTTGTGTTGCAAGAATTTCGGGAGAAACTATGTTTAGACATAGATATAATAAGCGGTTATTTATGATTTTTTTTTCATTAAAACTAGAGATGGACACGTGGATGACATTTTCCTGGTATTGAATTATTCGACTTTTTCTTTTAACCGAGCAAATAATTGTTAGGGCTTTTTTCTTTACTGATTAGTCGAATCAAATTTAACAATTAATCGATTGATCAAACATTTTTATTGCAGAAAAAATAATCTCTTGAGGAATTTTAATAATTTTATTTAAAAAAATATTTACAATTTCATCTACTGCGGCTTGAAAATTCCCGTTTTGTTTTCAAAAATTTACTGGTTTAGTTTTCTATTTAAACATAATTATTCGACTAATTGATTGAATACCCTAGCTGGCTATCATTATATTTATTTTTATGTATTTTGGACTGATTAACTTATTAACGCCTAACTCTAATCCCTTTAAAGGGACCGTAATTTTGTTGCTCGTCGCAGCGAAATTTTGAAACACAACTCTTCAGCTTATTATTAGGTATATGTTATGATTACATATTACAAATTATTTATTTGATTACAAATTATTTATAATTACAAATTCTTTTACTCGTTTTCGTTGTTGATTTTTTTAAAAAGAGTTTACTAAAATTAAAATGTTAAGCCCTACCCAGTGTAGAAACGGTAATGATATGTCATTAATTTTCTCACTACAAGTAATGACACCAGTTTACTCTCTGCATTACTTTAACACAAATAATAAGGACTTACTAATAACTAGTTAATTTTTACATTATTTAATACAAAAAATAATTTACGGCTAAATGCACACAGAGAAAAAAAGTGCCAACCGATTTGAAAAGTGTATATTAATGGTAACAACTTATAAATTCAGTTAGTACAACGATATTTATATTAGATTTCTGAATATTATGGGTCTAGCAACTAAAATTCAGCTGAATTAACCGAACTTTGTTGTGAAAACTAATGTTCAGTTTTACCAAACTACTGAAGTTCGTAATAACCGAATTTGAGTCGTAGTATCCGAATTTTAGTTGGCAAATGACAAAAATTTTTTCTGTGTGTGCTTATTTGTATCATTATTTTAAATATAAAGTATTTAAATATAAATATAAAGACTGATTGAAAATGAAAATCTATTTTTAGACTTATTATTTTTTTAACTCTAATAAGTACATATATAACTACTTATTTTGATTTTTTGTAAGCTGGAATGTAATGTCATTTAGTGCAAGAAAGTCATTTTTGTTTTTATCTATTAAATACAACATGACTACCTGGTGTCCCAGGATCGAATCCCGTGTAGGCACATTTTGTTTAAAAAAAATATTCAATAAAAAAAATATTTTTTTTATTAAATTTTGTTTTTTTTTAAATTAATTTTTAGACTCATTATTTTTGTACATACTAGTAAGCTAAAGTAACCACACATTTTTTGATTTTTCGTAAGGTGTTTAGTAATAATATTGTATTCTTTTTAGCGGCATCCCCATATAAAACTTATGAGATTTGTAATGCCAATTGTAAGTACTTAACAATACCAAATATATGGTAATGCTTTTCTACACTAGATATTTGCTAAAAGTAGCAAAAAAATTCTAATATCTTTTTTTCATAGTTGGGAGCAAAGTTTTTTTTTACTAAATTTTAGTATCGTTTACTAATTTTCCTACTACCTTCACTTTATTAATAGTCAGACACGTTTTGCTAAAATTAGCTAAACGGTCTGCCTTCCTAAAAATAAATAATTTTTCTGTAAAATTACAGATTTTTCTGTGACGTTTACAGATTTTTTTTGTTAGAGTGTATTCAACTTATGTAATTTAATAATACCAAAACATGTTGCGATATAAAGTAAAAGTTTTAGGTTTATGTGAGACCCAATGGCCAGAAAATGGTGAATACAAATTGAGAGCGGAATGTCACTTACTTCCGCCGGTAAACATCCAGTCCAGATCCAGCGGCGTAGGTCTTTTAATGTAGAAAAATGTCCCTAGAGCACTTTTAGAGTGGAAACCGCTTGGTGATCGTATAATAATGGCTAGATTTAGAACTTATGTTCGTAATCTTACTTGCGTCCAGTACTAAGCGCCCTGCAAACGATAATGAGAAAATCTGTTTTTATAGTAACCTTAAAATTACTTGACAACACCAATATGGGAAGAGAGAAAATCATGGGAAGGCACGGTATGGGCCGCCTCACTGAAAACATTGTGCGGCTTACAGAGCTTTGTAGGAACCACAATCTTGTTAGAGGTAGCACACTTATCCACATTTGCTAAAACAAGAAAACCATGGATATCGGAATGTACATGGGAACTCATCGAAAACCGAAAACAATTAAAAACTGCCCGTTATAATGCCATAAGATGTGAATAAAAATCGGAGCTTTTAAGCAACTGTAACGATGCCAACCGGCACGTGAAACGGAGTGCAAGGCGTGATAAGAGAAAGTGTTTTGACAATATAGCCACAAATAGTAACCTAGTCATTGCTAAACCTTTAAAATATTGAATTGGCATACTCCATAGAAGAACAAGTTAAAATATGGGAAGATCATTACAGGAATATTTTATGTAACAACATTATTGTAGCAACCACAAGGATACGTGACTTTAGTGAAAACATAACATCAAGCACGTATAAAAAATATTGATATAGACCCCCAGACTTTGAGAAGATTGAATCTGCAATCGCTTCACTAAAGTGTCATAATACTGTCGCCAGTCTCTTTCCCACAGGAACTACTGAAGTAGACTTAACCACCACAACCAAATTTCTGGATCAATAGAATCTACCGGCTGAACTCAGAGAAATGGTGATAATGAAGATTCCAAAGAAAGGTAATCTGACTGACAAGATACTACACAGTGGTGAATCCACAGATTTTAATGAAACTTGGAGATATTGGTGAAGACAAACTAATATTAGACAAGTAATTTTGTATAAAAATCACCTTTAAAATTAAAAAATTCAGATTTGTTTGTACTTAGTATCAAAGTTCTTGAGAAAACAAAAATTTTTATACCCATATTGCCTATGCTGCGGGCCCAGGATTGCCACTTATTTAAAATATTTAAAATACGGGTTATAAAAGCTACTTCAGTAAAAGTCGTATTAAAGCCGAACTATTACGATAATTGAAAAAAATTCAGACACCCCCATCGATAAATTAAATAAGCATTGATCTCAAACCAACAAACAACTTCCCATATAAATGTGGTATCCGAAATGTGGTATTGAATAACAAAAATGTTCGGACATGTTTTTATACCAGTGGATGCGTCTTAAATAATTTTCATTTGATACCCAATGCCTACAGTTTAATAACTTATATAAGAAATATATTAAAACCCGCTCTGGCGTCAAATAGAATCTGAACTTAGTACAGCCAGAATGGCATGGAGAGAAGCAGAAAGATAGGCTGAAGACAGAATTCAATGAAAATCATTTGTACTGGCCCTTTCTTCCAACTAGGAATTTCAGGTTCGCAAAAAGTTCATTGGTTAAATCCAGAGACCCTACCTCTTATGAATTTAATTTTAAAAAATCACAAAATAGAATTATTTTGGGTTTTTAAACAAAACATTTGTTAATAAATCTTAGCTTTGATTTTTTAGAGTCGCCGTCAAAATATAACAGTTATGTTGATTTTTTTTTCATTAAAATAATGAAAATCTACTAGTCAATGCATTAAAATTGTAAATTTATGGTGATATCTTCACTTTTGACTATTGCTAATATGTATTTGATTTTTTTTTTAAAACAATATTTTAAGGGGATTTATAAAATTATAATTATTTGACAGTTCACTTAAGAACTTACCGTTAGTTTTGTTTTTAAATTTAAAAATCAATTTAAGTTGATGAAGTTGATTTTATTTTAAGATAAAAATCAAATAAAAAATTTAGGCTTGCACAATCTAGTTCGTTTAGTGAGCGCTCTTTCTAGTTCAATTGATCTCAATAAACTAGGTCGCTCTTCTAGTTTAATCGATTTTTTTACAATTTCGTTCAATTGTTCGTTAGATCGTTTGTTTGATAATTTTTACGCGAATTATTCAAATTAGACGCTTCTTTTTAACATTAAAAAAATTGAGCTGGCAACGTAGAAAAAAAACAAAATTTAACTCTAAAGCAACATAAAGAAAATAAATATAAATGACAAAAAAGAACAAAAGAGCGAAAGACCTAAATGAGCTGAAGATTGCGAACTAGCTTACAAGTTCAAAGTAAAGACTAGTTCAATTGCCCTAGGTCGTTCACGAACTACACAACTCTAAAAAAGGTGTATTAAGGAATCTTTAAAAAGACATATTTACTAGTGTTTTATATCATATTACCCTAACCAAGCCCTAGCTACTATGGCCTTCGGATCGTTGTAATGAAAACAGGCCAATTGCCTCTGGTGGGAATCGAACCCACGAACCCCGTGCTGATAAGCTAGCACTCTACCAACTAGCGCATTTTTTTATAATGCGCCCCGTTTTTTTTTCAATATGGTAACATCGTCAACTATTAAGAATTATTTAGTTAAGGATTCCATCTCTAGTTTAAAGATAAAATGATTGTCAGAAATCTTACATAAAACCAATAGTTCTACACCATCAGAGACAGCTGGACCGACACCATTTTTAGCAGTACAATCAATATTACCAGACATATTACGCCCTTTTATTTCCACTACATGAGTCTGACGGTTTCCCACAAGATAATCAATAATAGTCTCATTATTATGAGTCCATGTCACCGCTGGTTGTGGCACCCCTTCCGTCTCACATATTATTTCCAGAACTGCACCAACCGGTAGTTCTATAAACCGCTAGGTGTTGCAAATACACGTGGAGCATATTGTACCTCAATGGCATGTGCCTGTACACTTTTCCCAGAATTGGCCACAATTTCACAGAAATATCTACCGGTGTCTTCAGCTTTAACATCTATAACTTCTAAACTGCCATTGGCTAACAGATGATAACGATCCAAAAATAATTGTTCGGAATATGGAGCTTCCATGAGTAAATCCTCATCTCGTAGCCAACGTACAAAACTATAGGAAACTAAAATGCATAGGTTTGTTTATTTGCTAACTTGGCACGAATGTGGTCCTTGTAAAATTTCAACTTACACTTGTAACCACATGGTAGTAACACGGTATCATTTTCAAATGTTTTAACTGTGGTAGGTACACTGTAAAAATCCGGATTATACAATTCATCATTGTTATTATTATGTTGCAGTATATTTGATGCTTCATTTGCCGAACTTAGCCAAGGTAATAGTAATAAAAAACTAATAAAAATCATTTTAAAAGTCATGGTTCTTAAACAAAATTAAATACACTTTATATATTTTTTATTATTTTCTTTAATATGATTAGTTTATTTTTATATTCCGCTTGAGACTAATGCTCAATTTGAACTGTTTAATATAAAGCCACCGTCAGATCTTGATCTAGTTTTTTTTTATTTTTGTTGGTGGCCATTTTCACTAGGTTACGCATACACTGATATAATTGACACAATACAATAATTGTTCGCCTGCGCATTTGTATCTTCTTATTGTTATTATTATTCAATTAAGACGTGCTTTTGTTGCAGATGTGCAGATAATGCGCACTCTATTTTTTATGTGTTCGCGGGTGTATGTATTTTCTTTTGACATTTATTCAATCAGCCCCCAATAACATATTATACACTTTTTTCCAAAAAACAAGAAAAAAATCTTCAACGTTCTTTTCAAATTAGAACCTACCAGTCATTTATTCATTCATTCAGTGAAATAATATAATACAAATGTATATGTTTAAATACATTCACAATTAGTTATTTCCTCCAGGGTGATAGAGCGAGAGAGAGAAAGTTTTTACTTTAATGCGATAGAATTTAAACAAATGATATTAGCATAAATTCATACAAAAAAATAATAAATTGTCGTACAATACAGAAAACAGACAACAACAACGTAGTATACTTAATAGCATCTTTCTTTGCAGTGTAAAAATGTTTCTAACAACAATTGGGAATTAGGAGTTACTACACAAATTAACATTATTAGTGAGTGCAATATGCATGCATACAGAGATTTTAAAGAGTCGATTAATACATTGGGAGAACCGAGTTTACTTTAGTTATTGCAACCGATTTATTTGGTTGTCACAATCAAAAAAATTCCTGAATTAATTTAAAAATCAAAAGAAATTAACCGAGTTAACGTCGTCAAAAACATATATAAATATCGGTGGCTGCAATATGTTTCCTTTGAGCAAAGATTTAAATTTGTAATAATATGTTTCCAATTACGTGTTTTGAGCAAACCATGTGTTTTGGTGTGGAAAAATGTATGGGAAAACATATACAAAACATGTTTAAAAATTTAAAATTGATTATGACGTGAATTGGGTTAGTACCGCCGACGTTTCGTTTGACAGCACATTGATTTTCCTATAGGCTAATAAACTCAATTCAAATTTTTCATGCTAAATTTTAACCTTGACTATTTTTTAGGTTTCAAATACGAATATTTTTTTTTCCATCAACATTGTAGCTACGCTCAGAAAATTATGTACGTAGAATCAATTGCAAATGACAGTTAAAATAATTGCATTTGCAGTTCAATCAACTGCAATGTATAGTTACTTTTAACTGTTAAATTAGCTGTAGAATGTAGTAAAAACAGTTTAAACAACATTACTAGCATTTAAAAAATTATTTAAAAAAACAATTTTTTTGTAAATATTCTTACGTAGTTTTCAAATAAATTTGTATGAAAAACGGTATTTTCTAAATTACTTGAGGTTTATTTCAATCACTGGAACTGTCAAATCTATCACTTGCATTTTTTAGGTGTTAAATGAATAAAAATGCATTTAAAAAAAAAAAACCTTTTAAAAAATACTACAAATTAATAACTTAAGAGATAATTGCAACTAATTAAGCAAAAGTATCATCTCCGGCAGAATAAAAACACTGATATCACCACTTTATTTTTTTACGCAATTTTATTTTTATTGTTAAAAATAATAATAAAATTAGATAGTTAAATTTTCAATAACTTCCTCAATTTATAATTTTTATTTGTTGTTAAAGCAAATATCCAGCAAACCGTAGTACACAATTTGATCTGTAAGATTTTCACTGTTTTTGAGATTTTTTTAAAAATAGAAATGTTTTTAGACAATTTTTTAAAATTGTAATATGTTAACACTGGCGAATCAGTTTTTAAAATTGTTTGTTTGTTCAAAGAAAATAGCAAATTTCTTACATTAAAAAGAAAATAACGAAATTTTCTGAATATTAAAGTTTTTACAAGATTGCTTGATCCGATCTATTAATTTTACAAAAAAAGTACATACTGCATATCAAATTTTTGTCATTCAAAAAATTTTCCCTACGTATTTAACCATAACAGCATATAACATGTATAATGCCTTTATATAAATTAATAATTTTTAAAAAAGTGCTATAAAAATATGTTAAAAATTGTATTTTTTAATTAACTATATGGCAAACCAGGAACAACAGTTTTAAATTTTAATTATTTGCATATTATTTTTATTGCGTTATTATACCTTCCTCCTGTCCAAAACTATTCGACTTTAAAAGTAGGTGTTTAAAGCAACGGCAGTGTGAAATGGGGTAAGTAAAAAAATGTATTTTCCATTACAAATCTTACCTCAATATTTTATTAGTTTAATAAAATTTACAGCAGAAAAGTTTTCATTTTATTTGTCTATCTTCTGTAGCATTTCCTTTACAATTAAGATAAAAGAGAAAAAATGTATAGACAAGCAGATTCTTGTAAACTCCATATTGTTTTTTGTATCTTACGATAAACGCACACTTTGTCAAAAGGGCGAAATGCAGTAATTGGTAGGTTGTTTAAAAAAAACAACACTCGAAAACATTGAAAATTATTTTTCGAAGTAAATCAACTGCAATTGAAGTTGTAACTACAACCGCATTACTGCACAAATAAGTGCTGGAAAATTCGGTTACTTTTCAATACTCGATAATACTTGATATTTTAAATTTGGATACTCGATACTTTTAACGGTTTTTAAATTTAAAATTCACTTGAGCTTTTTACAAAAATTTTATAAAAATTTGCACTTTTATTGAAAATTAAAATTTGTTAAAATATATTTTTTAACTTTTTACAAACTATTCAATGTCTTTTTTATAGATTTTCAGCTTTTTTATTTTTAACTTTTCACCTTTGAATTTTTCTTCTAGCAGCGTTGTATTTTAATGCTAATTATTTTATCGCATCGAAGTCGCATTTTTGTATTGTTTTTCTGTCTAAAATAGAACTCTGAAAATATCGAGTAGTTACTTTTAAGTATCGAGTACCCAAAAAAAAAAAACAAATACTAACTACTCATATTTTTTATCAGCACTATCATATATTTGTTTTTATATACATTTCGGTTGCAAATAACAATATGTTTATAATTACCAAAATTATGGAAATTCATGGTTGGTAGCACTGAAGTTGATAAAAAAAATTTGTATTAAAATAATTAACTAACATTTCAAATAGAGTGATAGTTTTTTTAACAGAACTTACTGGCTCGAACAAAAAGAAATTTTCGCAAAAATAACGAAAATTTGTTTCTCACGTATTTTTGACAAAAAAATATCAATTTCTATCATTTCGTAATTGATAAACAGTCCCTTATATTAGATTTTTACTGTCAATATTTTATTCCAATGACAAAATCTTCGATAAATTGTTGGCATAGAAGTAGGCTGACCATTCGTCCTAATTTGATCAGTACAAGTACAGATTTTTGATCATGCGTACTGATAAAAAATCATGTACTGATTTGTACTCATTTTTTTAAAATTGTACTATTTGTACTCATTTTTTTAAATTTGTACTAATTGTACATTTTCAGAAAATTAAATTTCTTTAATTGAAAAACTCAAGTTTTGATCCATTTAGAATAAAGTTTTCAGAATTTCATCATTTTTCTTAACCTGATGAAAACTGTAACAAAAATCCTTGAAAACTAAAAGTATTTATATGGGAAACTTGTTTAAAATCTATGATTAGTGCTTTAACTCCAATAGCTTCAATATTTCATAATCTTGGGTCTTTTAGGAAAACAAATGTTCAGGACGCAAAAATTAAATAGTAGTCAATCTGCATATTTTTCAAAAGATAACATATCTTAAAATTGAAAGATTTTCGTTTATGAAAATTTGTTAAAATTTAAAATTTTCTTTAAAAAGAAACAGTTGTTTGATTAATTTGTTAAAGGCCTCAACATGTTGCACAAGAAGTCTTTTTGTCTCATAATCTCAAGTAACTTTCCCTTTATCTGAACTTTTATATACACTCAAAAAAATAAGTTTGTAGAAAAGTTAGTAAAACATCTTGTAAATTGGGTATACTATTTTTCAGCAAATTTTTAGCTAAATTTATGTTTTTAACTAAAATTTTAGTTATACTTATTCAGCACTTAACTGTTTTGAACTAATGTCTTACTAATATTTTACTTATGTTTTACTAATATATTTTGCTAAAAAAAATATGTTGATTAGCACATCAACCAGACTGAAAGATATACGCAGAATGAATTAAATGTCGCGGCATGTCACGATGTAGTAGTGACGAGGAAAGTTATACTAAAAAGTACAGCTCTAGTAAGACATAATATAAAAAAATCAACCATGGAAGATTTTTGTATCTGTTTTTCATACATTAAACAAAATTGTGGATTAAAACAACTTAATCTATTAATTAAATAAAAGACAAATTCAAATATTTAAATTTAATAAAGATTAAATGTGTATTTGTAAACTAAATGTTTATATATATTAATAATCTTGTGTGGTCAAATTGCAAACAAATATGCGATAAGTAGACAGACTAAAGCGAAAGACAAAGACATACATCTTAGGTAGAATTTTCTGTTTTCTTTTTCTTGTTGCAAAAAAGGGTTGTATATGTTATATTTTGTTAGTTTTTCGTTTCTATATTCTCAGCGGCATTTGCGTTCCTTTAAAACATAGCATCATTTAGACAATAATTGATGTAAGTAGTTCAAAGATAATTTCGTTTATGTTATATATAATTATTTGTATTGTTTGTAGATATTATATTAACTCATATCGTCAATTTGGGAGTATGAACATTTTTATATTTAGTAACGTATTGTAAATTATTTTAAACAGAATCACAAAAATATGTTTTATGATTTTCAGCAAATAAATTAATTAAAGTATAATTTTTCCACAAATTTTTTGAGTTTTTTTCAGTCTACTAATATTCAGCAAAAATTTTATTAATTTTTAGCAAAGGTTTTTAATTTCTAATCTACTAAGTGTTAGCAAAACTTTTTGCAAGCACCCTCCTGACTAAAATTTTTTGCTGACTTTACTAACTTTTTTATTTGAGTGTAGGAATAGTGCATTCGGTGTATTTTTTAGAATTAATGGCAAAATTCATATATTTTGCAAATTTTGTACTGATTTCATGTCTGAAAGAAATTGTCATCCTTTATTGAAGGCAATTTAGAAGATATTTTTTTTTGTATATCGAATTAGAAAAGACAATATTTTGAATGATGTGTGTAGCAATACTGCTAGTTTTTTGCTCAAAGTTATATATTTTAAAACTGATCAAAAAACTTCAACTTCAACTTGTAAATAGACAGCTTTCGTTAAAAATGAAAAACTAGTCGATTAATAGAATAAAAGAATACATTCTTTTACAATTATTTTCAATAAATTTATTAATTCGTGTACTATTTGTAATTATCACGCTCACTCACTCACCAATGCCAACCATGAACTGAAACATTTAAGTCAGGCAGTTTAAGAAAATATGCTGTTGAAAAGAAAACTTAAATCGTCTTTGGACAAATGTCAAAATTGGTTTGAAAAAGAAAGTCTATATCATAGGTGAGAGACAAGATTTACTTTGAAAATGACTCAGTTTTGAAAATAAATATTTAAATCTTTATGAAAATTAGAATATTTTGGGCTATTATAATTATTATTTCCGCTTGGAATATTATATCGATTTTCCTTTTGACTTTGACGCGTTTCTTTTCGGATTCTATAAGTATCGGCATTGAGACAACTTATTTGCAATGGAACAATACATTTCCAGCGGTAAGCTTTTGTTTAACAAAAAACCGCTCCAGTAGTCGTGTTATGGAATTTGTAACAAAGGAAAAAATTCCTCATACCATTTCCGCAACGAATTACGTGAAAAATCTACATGATTACATGTTTACGAATCCAAACAATATACATTTTAAGGACGATTATTGTGAAGGATTAAATTCAACATGTGGTGTCGATATCTTAAGAGTAAGACAACAGGTAATTATGTGTATCATTTGATTGAAGTCGAATTTTAATTTGAAGATTTAATTTTATAATTCGTCTGAGTTTCAAGCGTTTGAATTTATGTACATACAGTCAAAGCCCGGTATAACGTATACTCGGTATAACGAAAACGCGATATAACGAACGAGCAAATTGTTTGCATTAACTACCTTATGTATTGAATTTTTCTGAAAATTTATACTGGATATAACGAAAACTTGGTACAAGATATGTAAAAATTAACAAAAAATAAAAAAAAAATTGCAATTGAAAAGGATTTTTTGTTGGAGAGCCATTTACTTTAGGAGTACATCCACAATTGCAGTTTTATTCTTTATTTTCAATAAACTCAGCATTTTGAAAAATGTTAAAATGTGCAGTCGATTAAGTGCAAAAATCCGTTGCGATATAACGAATATTTCGATATTACGAATGGGCCTGACAATGTATCATTCGTTAACCGTGCTTTGACTGCATTCCATGGAATTAAAATAAAATAACACACATAAATATTTTGTATTGCAGCTTTTACCCAGTTCGTGTGAAGATTTTATGACCAATGTGTCATTTCGTGGAGAGATGCATGAAAATTGCAGTGATATTTTCAAATTTCATGAATTAGAAATGGGTTATTGTTATCTGGCTAATAACATACTGGATCAGTAAGTAGAATTATTTATAAGGTGCAAAAAGTATAATAACATACTACATATAAATTTTAGCGAATCAATTAATAATTTACCTTTAAAATTTGATATTTCACACACGGATAAAAGTTTAAAAATACATCTTAAAGGAGGTTTTTTGTGGAAATATGAAGTAATTTTTTTTGTATTAAACATTTTAAAACATACTCGCACTAACTTATTTAATTTACCTACTAGATGTATGTGCACAGTCCAGAGGATCTACCCTATTTTAATTCAATAACTTATGACGCTTTTTCGGATCCTACCATTTACAGATTTAATGTAGAGGAATATGACAACAATGTAGACGTTAAACATGAATCCATTCATCAGAGATCTTGTAAATTTCCCGATGAAATAGATCCTGGATCACCATGGCATTATAGGTACGGTACAACAGAAAGAAAATTTACAAATACAGATAAACTTGAAGAAAAAAAATCAGTAAAGTCAGCTACATTTTTTTTTTTGGGGGATTCCTGGCAAAAAAAATGTTGCTGGCTTTACAGACTTTTTTGAGAGTACCCACATTTTTTAATTAACATAAATATTTATCGGCAGCTTTTCAACATGCATGTCTTATTTGAGAATTCAATTCGAATTGGAAAAATGTAATTGTACTCACTTTACATCACCTAAAATATGTAAGTATAAAAAGGCAGATTTAATTTTTTGCTTAAATGGCCATTAAAACTGTAATGACTGTAATTCCAAGCAATAGATTCCTACCGCTGCTTAGAAACCTTACGTGTACACTATGGTTATAACTTATTTTTTGCAAAAGTTTTACCTATCACGACGTGATAAGTAGTATCAAAGTACCAAAAAATCTATTTTTTGGATCACTCCCGCATGAGGTGCATTTTCTAAAAATGCATTTTTTTTACTTTTTACTATTTAAGTTGCATTAGTGAAACAAAATTACTATACACCACTATTTACAATACTTTTCACGTAATGTACTTGTTGTTCTGCGTATTGAGATTCCCATATCGCGAAAAAGCGCCATAATTTTTTTTCTCGAAATACGCGAAACCCGTCAAGTTTGATTGCTTTTGTGTACTTTAAGAGCGATACGATCGGTAGAGTCTTATTTCTTTAAAATTTTGGCGATTTTAAGTTTAATTTAACATAAAAATTATTCGAAACTTCAAAAATGTTTATTGGGTTTATGTACTTTACTGCTAGGATAGGTAAAATTTAATATTTGCAAAAAAAAGTCTAAAGTTATAACCCTAGTATACAGGAACAAAATCCAATAGGTATCTTAGCACCGGTAGGTATCTATTAAAGGGGAGCATGAATGTCTTGCAAGACATTCTCGAGACATTTTTTATACAACAACCAAATTTTTTTTCTCTAATAATATTAAATCTTGAAAATTATATAAACATGGACAAAATTAAAGTTTCCGATTAATAAATTAGTTTGTGTTGTGCTATTTTCAGTATAAAAGTCGCCAAACTGGCATCACAGCACGCAAGAGACTATTTTACAAAACATTCATGCTCCCCTTTAGTATATATTTCTTGCAAATTGCGACCATAAGAACAGCAATATAAGGGTTGTCAAAAATTCTTATAACATTATTTTTAAAATATATATATTTAATATTTAAAAACGGACATCCCAGTCAGAAAAATACTTAGTGGGTGGCAAAGCGTCTACGACGCACATTGTTAGCTTTTGTTAATTTACGACGTCAAAACCTCAAAAAAATGAGTTTTTTTAATAGAATTATTAATGGGATTATAAATAATGATGAATAAATGCAAATAATAGAAAATTAATGGCACTTCAAACGTAGAACTAGTTGCTGACTTTTATAAAGCTTTGGAATGTTGTGGGAAAGTATTCTTAGTTTAAGGACTTGCAACTTTTTTGTTTTTCAATATTCTATTTCAATTTTTTTTTTTTTTTGTTTAGCATTGTTATATTTGTATTTGTTAACTAAATATTTGATTAAGGCCCGATTACTGAATGTCCAGTTAAAACTTAACAAACAGTTTAATTGAATGAATATGGAAAACAACAACAAATATGTCAGTTAAAGTTATAGTTAGTAGTTAACGGGACCTTGTGAAAGTGGGACTAAGTTAGGTAAAAAAAACTTTCATGCAATATGTAAAGCTGATTTCCAAAGTCAATATTTAAAAAAAAATTTTAGAAAAAAAATATTTTTTTTGACAAAAAATATGCTAACGCCGGTGATCTAACTTTTTTAAGAATCTATAATAAAATTCTGCGATAACTTGTGGTATTTTATATTTTACTTTTTCATTGTAAGTACCTTAATTTCGCGGCAATATACTTTCGATGTTTGGGTACTAACGAAAAAAAATGTGAGCAAGTTCTTAATATTATTTTAGGACATAAAAAAGTACTGAAAAGTGCTCAAACAAAAAAGTTTAATTATTTAAAAATATATAAAAAAAAAACCAATTTTAAAAAAGCCAACTTGAAAAACAAATATTAAAAAAAAAAAAATAAATTTACCCACAATATGTGTTTCTTTATTATTATTATATTGTCTATTTTATCCAAAAAACGATAAAAGCTTAATTAAGCAGTCAAACTAGTCACAATATTTCAATATAAATAATAAATATAAATATTCTGGTCGTTACTCGATTTTTATGGTCGATATCTTAAATAAAAGCTAAATGTCCGAACTAAATAGGATAACTCCTTCAAAAGTTATAGAATTTTGACCGCCTTCTCTGAAAATGTGCAACTGTGCGTCGAACATAGCTAATATATACTACACTAAACAAGTGGATCTGGCCAATATAGAAATATAATATTCACCAGCTTTACGTGTCAAATAAAAATTTATTTAAAAATCAATTGCTATGCACAGCACGAAAACCTTATATCCCCAACGAATTTGGATATGGCAAGTATGTTTGGGGTATCCGTATGAATGTTGTAATTTTGGGTTGCAGCAACCAAACGATTTGGCTGAATCCAAATTTGGTCAGGACAATCGCCTTTTTTTCTGGATTTAACACACATTTTATTTTTTCATGCAGACGAATCTCAATATTGTGACACAAAGGGTTTAAAATGCATTGACGAAGGTAATGTGGTTTCATTTTGAATCAGATCAGATGGACGCGTAAACAATTTTCAGCGAATAAAAAATATAGAAATAAAAATTGTACGCAGTTTATGGATAACTAAAATTGGCTACATAGACCAGATTTCTCCAACATTTTCCGATCACGTACAGCTTCAATACTTCAACACCAACCTGTCGCGTACCACTTAATATTGTACCCCCGAAATATTGTTTTTTTTTAAACAAAACAAAATTTTAAAAAAATTTAGCTGTTTTTGTAAAGAAGTTTTGTTGGTTTTTGGCCGAATTTTATTAAATGTTTAACTTGAAGGTGCTCAAACCAGAAATAATTCACACAAAAAAGGCATTTAACAGAATCGTTTAGTTGCAAAATCCGAACTAATTTGTTGTCGTGATAAAATGTTTCGATGGCAGCAGCGGAACCAATTCGTGTAAAATAACTTTTTATTTTTTGATTTGCGCATTATTTTTTTTACTCGAATTAATTTTATGCCTTAATATGTTGTAAGATTTAGATTTCCATTGATTGTTTCTTTAGCTCTGTCATAGACTCGAATAAAAAAGTATGTAACATTTACAGAAAATACTGTAACTTTGCAGAGTGTAATAATTTTTAGGCCAGCAGACCGTTTAACTAAGTTCAGCAAAACGTGTCTGTAGTTATTAATTAATTAAAAGTATTACGAAAAACTAGTTAGTAAATTAGTTACTAACCTTGCAGTTCAGTTAACAAAATTAACAACATCAAATGACTGTTTTATGATTTTACATTAATTTTTTACAGTCGTTTTTTGCTATTTAAAAAATAAAAAATAAATGTTTGTTTCTTTTTTACTTACATATGAGGTTCATTTTTACTACAATTGTTAGTAATTTTTTTAACATTAAAAAACAAATGAAAATGTCAGTTGAATTTACTGAAATGTGAAATTTCATTTGTTTTTAACTACATTTGCAGTGGTCTTTAGCTACATAGTATTCTAAGTGTAGGCCCCAATAATTCGAATGTAAATGTTGGAGAACCCTGGGCTAGACAAAATAAAATAACGAAATTTTTATAATTTCAACGATGTAAGCAAAAGCAGTCCGCTGCTTTTTTCGTCTGCTCTATTTTTGTTATCCGCAATTGAGAAAAGCACGCGCCTGTCTTTAATTTAAATATTTCACATGGGCTATGATCCAAAACACATACTATATATTGTATTGAAATATTTCAGCTCAAATATCCACTCAAACCAAAGAATATGTAGTTACCAAAAATGCTTGTTATCCATCATGTTTAGAACAGCAAGTCACATTAGTTGGGTATGTTCTATTCAAAGACGATGTACTTTTTAAATCAAAGTACAAATTTCTAACTTTTTTTATTTCAATAATTTAATATACTTTTACAGAACCAACGAAGTGAGAGATTTGGATATTTTGGATATGTTTTATGTAGAGGTGAAAATAACTAATTTACCAACTGTTCGATATAATCGTGTGGTAACCCAAACCTATTTGGATTTGGTAGGTACGTATAGAGAAAAATAATAAATGTTTTCGAATAACCTCGTATATTAGTCGTAAACAGTGTATACTGAGGAAGTTTTTCCATACAAAAAAAAAAATACACACACACAATATACAATGCTATTTATACACTCAGGGAACTATGTATACAAAAACGCAAAAAAACTAGGCTGAAACATAATTGGCTTAAGTGACTTGCATTCACTACGAGTAATACCTAGAGTTCTATTTCTTTTTTTTTTTCTTCTTGAATCCCACCTGTGGCGTAGAGTACTCTAGTATTGTGAATCTACACTTAGTAACAACAGTTTGACAATTGAAACAATAACAGCTATATAACGAAATATGACTACCTTCATATTTTATTAAAGTCGATTTCGAGAAGCTATAATGCTAGAAAACAATATGACATTAAAAAATAAAAATATTGTACATTTATAAGGTACATTAAAATCCTATATACACAACTTGTTTGATTAGTTTTTTAATAAAAATTATTAGAATAAATAACAAAAATAGTAAGGAAATAAATATACTGCCTCTACTAAAATTTCATTTACATTGCGAAGTGGTCAGAAAAAAAACATAACGTTGTTGTTTTATCTTAGGTACGACTAATATCATTATGTCAAAAGCAAAATGAATTTGCTTTCGCAATAATTGAATAGAATATTCGCGATTTAGTATTTAGTTCGAAGGAAACAATTATACTGTCAACATATTAAATTACTTGTTTTGAACAAGTATCCCAAGAAACAATTTTATGGACTCTCCGTTGCTTACGGAATCATGAATCCGCCATTGACGAAACCTTTACTTACCGAAAAAAGAGATATCCGTAAAATGCGGTACGAAAACGGAGTTGCACCGGTTAGTTAGTTGGAAATCGGTTGAAAATGTGAAAAATCATTTGCCTAACAATAAATTTCGTACCGATTACATACTTTCTTCTTTAATTAAAACAGTTTTGTAACACAACCAAATTTTGTAACACAATCAACTCATAATAATCTATGCTAAAAATACGGAAAAATTGTTAAAACAACGAAATATTTTGTAAAATTAACAAATAATCGTGTATTTTACCAAAGTTTTTGTTTTTTTTTTTTGACATTTTTTCGTATTTTTATGCTTGGATTTTTATCAGTGTATGCAATGATATTTTAATAATTGGTAAAACTGATTTACAATAATAATTGTGGCAATGATCGGTAGAAACAACCGTAACAAAAAACTGAAATTAGTTCTTGTGTAGTAACAAAGAATTTTCAATATTCACTGCATACTAAAATGTCAATAAAAATTATGAATTATGAAGCATCTAAATCAACAAGGTAAGAGCTGAACAAAATTAACACATAGGAAGGAAAGTAATGGCTCAGGTACCCAGCGAAAAAAGAGTGGAAAAAGATGTAGTAATATCATCTCATATATGGATTCAGATGTAGTGGAAATTGAGGTGAAACACGCATGATTTTAACATGGGGTTGTCATAGGACGGAAGTTCAATCAACTTTAACCATTCAAATTGATTTTTAAATTTAAAAACAAAAATAAAAGTAAAAATTAGCATTAGTCATAAGTGAAGAATATCACCAGTATTTTACAACAAATAGGATTTCTACATTAATTAAAAAAAAAATCTAAATAACTGTTATTTCTTGTCAGTAATTCAAATAAATCATAAATAAGATTTACTAATAAATGTTTTGTTTAAAAATAAATGATAAATGTACTTTGTGATTTTTTAAATGCAGAGCTTAGCCTTAAAACTGTATTCATAAACGTATATTAACTTTTCCACAAGGTTTAAAATATATATTTTAAGCTAATAGTCGTTTATGAATACAGCTTTAAAGTTTAAAATGTGTTTTAACTAAAATGTATTTGAAATTTGAATTAAGATTTTTTCTGAGTATAAAATCCTGCGATAGCCATATTTTCTAAATTTATTAATTTTTAAGAGGCGAAAAATAACCAAAAACTAAATGTGGCTTATCAAGTTTTTACAATAAGCCCTTCAATTAAATTCATAAAAGCCAAACTAAATATTGTCACTTTATAATTTTGTCTTTACTACTTTGCAATTCGAAACTATTTGCAAACGACATTTTAGTATTGACAGTAAATATATTTCCTTGAGTGTATTATATAATTATTTTAAATTTTTCTTTAACACTTTAAATAGTTTGTTGAAACTATTTGCAACGTTAACAAAATAACTGCTCCACTACTTTGGGTTAGTTATTTTTATATTTACTCATAGAAAACTGTTGCTAAATATAGTTAAAAACTAGTACTACTGTTGACTGAACATGTAATAAATGTTAATATTTTCTGAGTGTATCAGTATTTTACATACGTATTTGCATAATAATTTAGTGGAAAAAATCCAAGTATACAAGTTTGCTTGAAAACGACTAATATAAATAAGATCAGATTTTATGTCAAAGATTTTTTAATTGATGTTTAGTTTCAGTTGGAGGAGTTATTGGGCTATTTGCTGGAGCTTCAGCTTTAAATATATTTGAAATATTCTATGTTATATTGCGTAGAAATTAATTACTTTAGAATTTTATTATTTTAAATAAACTGTGTAATTGTGTAACAAAAAATTAAAATAATGGCAGCGATTCCTATTCTCACCTTCACCATTCACCACAGTTTTCAAACCTCATTTTCTCTCAAATAATACAAATTTCGAAATTTTTTATTGTTCAAACGTCTTTACAATTAACAAATATTAAAAAATCACAAATCAAATTGGGACATATAATCAACACACGGGAAATAATGAGATTCGAAAATTGAGGTGAATGGTGAAAGTGAGAATAGGAATCGCTATCAATATATCGTCGGCTAGCCTGCAAGTAGTGATATGTGTCATTTTGATTATTTTTATTGTACCATTTAGCGCACCGCTCTGTAACAGAAATGTAATCTGGATTTATTTTTATGCAGTATTTTAGTAAATAAGGTAGTGGAATCATTAAGGCATATGATGCCAATACAATTTATTAACTTAGAGTATTTTTAATTAGTTTTTAATCTTTTTACATTTTTGTATTGAAAAATATCATTTTGGTGGGGAGAATTTTCTTGGACAATCTTTAATGAAATTTTATACTAAACTAATGAAGTTTTCTTCACAAAGTGAATGAAAATTTTCTTAGACTTTATGATATAACTTCTTTTTTTTATTGTAACAATTTTTAATGAAACTTTTTCATAAGACGTATGAATAATATGTTATCAGGGTTTTTAATTCTTTTTAAGGTTGTCTGGAGTGGAAATTTGTAATTTATTAATTGGCCAATATTCTTTTAAATTACATAATATTCTTAATTTAATTAATAAATTAAATTAAATTTATTGAAAAACTTCAAGTTAATAAAAGTTAATAAAAGTTTCAATGGATGAGTTCCAGTGAAACTTCATCGATCTAATGCAAAAATGTATTGCATATCATGCAGATCATTTTCTCAGTGTACAAAATTAATCTGATAAATCAGCAACAATTTTGCTAAATATTAATAGCAAGGTTGGTCGCGTTTTAGTTTTAAAATAAAGGTATTAGTTTATCATGCCGGACAAGGATACCATAAAGGGTGCCCACTAGGGTTGTCGTTCGAATAAAAATGATTCGATTAATCGAACGAACAAAATCAAATTTCGAACGAAAAATTTAAAAACCATGACTTTTGAATAACGAATAATTCGATTAAAGTTTGACGACTAATTAGTGTTTCCAATTCGGTTAATCGATTAAATCGCCTCTATTTCGGTTAATTTTGAAACAAATTAATTAAAACTCAAATAATTTTTCGACCCGAATAATCAGTCAAAATAGGTCGATTAACCGGTTAAATATTTTATATGGATTTTTACCCAAACCTTGAAATTTTTGTTAACTTTGGCTAAAAAAAAATGGCAAGAAATTAGATGGACAATTTTTTATTCTGTTTAGATTATTTTAAAAACACAAATTAATGTTACCAATATTTCTATGTATTTCAAGACAAGGTCGAATTTGTTTTAAATCGATAGCACACAACTATCAGTCAATTTACAAAATAATTCTGTAGGAATCCGAAATCTTCCTCCATCTCTCAATAAAATTTTTTATAATCAAATCAAAGCCACTGTAATTTTCAAACATGTTCCAGTGAATATGAAAGACATACCAGTTTCTATTTTACCTGATCTACTTCGAAGCAATTAAACCGATTGATTTTTGGACAATTTCAAACAAAAATCATTGGTGTAAAAACCGACATTTAAACGGGTTATAAAATTATTTAAATTAATTTTTTCTACAAGCAGTTCTTCGAAACTGGCATATTAAGAAAATGGTAACACTAGTAGATTTTTAGGTCCTTTCAAAAGAAAAACTGTGTAAATCTAAGGATTTATTTCCACTGAATGAAGATATTTACAGTTAAAGTGCTAAATTGTTATCGTTGTAAATTAGTATGAACTTAAAAGTCTTCATTGGTCCGTTCGTATAGTAAATAAAATGTATCTAAGGACGAGTTTTTAGGATGTTGATTATCTTTAAACTTAGATTAACGAAGTTTTTAAATTGAAAACTACTTCTAAAATGTGGTTTATTTTGCTTTATTATGATAAAGACCAAAATTCTAATGTGATTCCGACAAATTTTTGTTAATTAGCATGGAAATAGCAGACCAAATTCGTTACCGTTTTAACTAAGCCAATTTAAAAAAGTAAAGAAACAGTTTTTTGTCAAGTAAAATCGTAAAAAATCTGTAGAAAGTAGAAATTTTCTATACTTGACATTTAACTCTTTGTACAAGAAAAAGATAACAAAACTACATTTATACAATTTTTATTCATTACAAGAATGCTACGTTACTTTTTTACTTCTACTTCCAAACTAATTAAGCCTAAAAAGTTTAAAATTTTCCGAAATTAAATTTAACAAACACTAAAAAATATACATTTTTTAATTTTTTATGTACCAAATTTGGATTTAAAATATCTTTTACCGCAAATGGCTTTTTATGGTAAGGATACAAAATAATTGGAAAATTTGTTTTTCAAGAGACCTTAGATTCCTCCAAATTTAAACCCCAACATTCTAAGAAAGGTTTCATTAAAACATATCAGGATGCTTTCAATTATCCTCAACAAAAACTTTATAAACCAATGCAACCAACTTTACTTGATATTTAACATAAAAAAAACAGTTATTTGTGTTTTTATTGACAAAAAAAAACTAAAGAAATACATTTAAAAGATTAATCACCACTTTTGTCGACTAACCGACCCAAATAACCGGTTAATCCATGGTCGCGATTTTTCGAATAATACCTTAACCGGTTGACCGCCTAGGTCGAATAATTGGAAACACTATGATTAATCGAATAAAACTAATAATTTTAAAAAATACATTTTTAATTTATACTTTTTGAAAAATTAACTAATTTTAGGAAATATCGCTATATAAAACTAAAAATCTTTGAAAATCATGGATGGCAGGCAATACCGATAAAATACCGTTATCAATTCAAAACCCTTTCAACTGACTATCGTTATCCCTAAAATACCGTTACCGAAATAATTGAAATACTATTATCCGTCAAATACCCTTACCAATAAACCTGAAATACCGATATCCTTAAAATACCGTTACCGAAATAACTAGAATAGCGTTAGCGCTAAAATAACGTTACCGAAATAATTGAAATTACGTTATCCTTAAAATAACGTCACCAAAATAATTTAAAATACCGTTACGTTAAATAGCGTTACCCTTAAAACGTTACCCAGTTACCGAAACCCCTGAAAAACCGTTATGCCTAAAATATCGTTGCCGAAATAAAAGAAAATTTCGCTACCCTTACAGATACCAGCATCGAATCGGTTACCATCAATGTTCAAAATAGATAAGTTATAAAAAAAAAATTAACAATTTTGCAAATTATCTGTCGCTAAATATTTCAAGCTTTTAAAAAAAATAATCGAAAAATATCTAATTTGTTTTGCATAAAAATACAATAAGAATTGGCAACAGTGATTCTTTATTTTTTGTCTTACAAAATTCGCTACTTTGTGCTAAAAAGTTTAAAGTATAAACTTAGAGTCGAATTTTATTAAAAAACTATATAAAACATTAAATAATTTTCTAAATAATAAAATCTTAAACAAAACCGGCCAAATATGAAACGGAAAAATATGCCCAAAAATAAGTTTCTTTCTTTAAAAATTTGCTATTAAGATGAAAATATGAATAAATATGTTATTAAGAGCAATTTGCAATATTTGGTCTAGGAAATCAATGATAGAAGTCGTTTACTGTGCTGAAACAGATAAATATTTTTGCAAATTGGTGACAAAATTCATAAAATTTAATGTTAGCTGTGTAAAAAACATTAATTATTTATGTATTTTTAAAATTATTTTTATTCGTTCGATTAATCGAATTATTTTGAAAAATTAATCGCTTGGTATTCGATGAAAAAATAAAAACCCGAATAAATAACAACTCTAGTATAGACCCCCAAAGTTTTAAATTTTTAGTCTACTATTTTTTCGTTTCGAATTCGAAATATATGCCGACCAACACCGCCATAACCCCGTTTAAATACTGAAACAAGAATTTACAACGGTGTTTGACATATACATATTTCGAATTCGAACCGGAAAAATAGCAGACTAAACATTTTTTAATTTAAAAGTGGATACCCTTAATGGTATGCATGTTTTAAAACGTTCACAGCGGGTTTGGTTTCGGCATGATAAGTCAATATCTCTCGTCTATGTTCAAATTCGTAAAATTGAAAAATCGGTGTTCTTGAATTCGTACGTTTTTACACATACAAAATTTAAGTCGAATTGTAAAAAAAAGATGTGAATTTAAGCAAAATTTGTGATTTGGTAGAAATATTTTTTTTTAAGATAGAATTAAAGCAAAATAATTTCAACTTATATAAAGAAAAACTAACCATAACCAAATAAAAGTATATTTTTTAACCACCAGAAAGGTTATTATTTAAAAAAGGGGAATTTTAAATAACTGCCAGAAATTCATGAGTAATTTCTAAAAAAAGTTATATATTTTAGATGATTTCTAAAACTCCTTTTTTATTCTTGAAAAATGTTAAAACTTTAAATATTTACTTGAAATTAATAAAAATAATTCAAAATTGTATGAACCAAGTGTTTTTTTCTTCAAACAATTTATATTTAATAACAAAAAAAAGTACATACTAATAAGTTTTTCCCCTAACACTTTGCCGAAATCAATTCCCGTAAAAAATTGTGAAAGTGAATTCCAGAACACCAAGACATTTGAATTAGTTTTATTTTTTTTTGCAGAATTAAAGAACAGAGAAGACTGTAACGGTGGCCAACCTTGATTAATATACAACAAAAAACCTCAAAAATTTTAAATTTTCAAAGTTTTTTTATCTTTTTATGCGAATAAAAATCTACCCTCCTGAAATCGGCTGTTTACAATAATTTAAACAAATATACATTCAATTAAATTTAACGTAAATATATTAAGTTTTCTTCAATCTTCTTTTATTTTATTCTTGTTTTTTAAAGCGAGCTTAAGATCATTTATTTATTAATAATTAATAAATAAATGATCTTAAGCTCGTTTAAACTACGAAGAATTTAACGTAAATATGTATAACAAAAAATATATATATATTTTTTTTTTGCAGTTTTTTGTCTACCCTCAGGAAATTAAGAAGGTAGAAATTACTAAAAAGTAATGTTAAAATGACTGAAAATGTAGTTAAAAAGGCGACGACTGTATTTGTCATAAAATTAACTAAAATTGTAGTAATTTTTAACTACTACATTTCTAAAATACAATTGACGATTTCTAAAATACAATTAAAAATTCTTAAATACAATTATGAATTTCTGAAACACAATTGATAATTTCTAAAATGTTATTGTTAAATCTGAATTACAATTGATAATTTCTGAAAAAACAATAAAACTGAAATACAATTGAATGCCTAGATCGAACAAGGGTATCAAATCCAAAAACCAAAGTGTTCAGAAGAGGTAAAAAACGTGGGAAACTTTCCAAGAATTGAGCTTTGATAAATTTTGTTTGGCTACCTGTGTACAAAAATTCACTTAAAATTATTAAGCAGAAGTAACAAAAAATTGCACTTGATAATTTTCTTTAGTGGAATAAGGAAAGGGGAAGGTGGGGTAATTTGGGACTAGTTATTTTTTAGCTCCTAAAAAGCACCCACCTCTATTTTTGTTTAGTCTTTTGATAGATCCATTCCAAAGAGTGGTTAGTGGTGTAGCGTCTTAACTCAAAAGAACACAACGAAATTATTCGTTAGTTGGGTTTTTTTCCATTTTTTTCAATGAAGAAAAGGTCTGGTACATAAAATACATCCTAAACTTTTAAAAAGCAATAGTTTTAACGGTAATTCTCGTCTGGTACATAAAATACATCCTAAACTTTTACAAAGCAATAGTTTTAACGGTAATTCTCGTTTATTAGACAATAATTAACGAGATAAATGCAAAAGAAAAAAGTAATAAAAAGAAAAAAAAACTACATAATAACATGAAATATGATAAATATAAAGAAAAGTTTTTAGGTAACGGAAATGTTAAAATGTTGGTAACAAAACATTAGTTTTACTACAAAATACATAAGTCAACGCTTTAAATTTTATTAAATCTCTGAAAATAAAAATATATATTTAACAGAAGCCGTCCTTTAAAGCTAGTTTTGGGACAGAAAAAGACAAAATTTTGTCATAGGTATACGTATTTATGCTTTATAAACCATATTTCGCTAAAAAATACAATACAATACATAGTTTCAATTGATAAATATGAAATTTAATTGAAATGTAATTGATAAAAATGAAATACAATGATAACTACGGAAAATGGTATAGAGGTAGCCACATATAATGGATAATAAAACAGAATGTATTATGAAGAAAATTAATTATGAGCGCTCCAAAATTGCTGGCTCGGGTAATGATTAAAAATGTGTAAATTGGAAACGAAAAAATGTAAATTAAATTAAAATAGACTCACCTTTAATTATAATTCCAATTTCTTCTGACAAATTAAACACTTATGCATGCAATTTTATATTTTTAAAGCTTTAATTGCTCCACTTTTTTGAGTTCCTGGAAATAAGAAATGCATAATTTAACTTAAAAAATGTAAATGTTTGTGTTGTATTTTTAAAAACCAAACATAAATAGACTATGAATAATTAAAAGTCCATTCATGGACTATGAATAATTAAAAGCTGCAGCTTTCTTCTTATGATAAGCTAATGTTAAATTAATTGATGAATATGCAAACTTAGAATCAAGCATTCTTTGGCAGTGCCAAATAAACTAGTATATATGTAGAGCGACATTTTTTTTGTATAAAGATAACTATTTTTTATAAAATACAATTTTTTGTTCAGATTACTGTAGTATTTGGTCTAAAAGTTATTATGTGCAAATTTGAGAACCCATGACGCCCGCTACGAAAGTTTTCGATTTTTGAAAATGTTTGTTTAAACTGTTTTAATAAAAATATGTTTTGCGACACATCATTTTTAATTAATTTTGGCATGCTAAGCACGAATATTTACAAATTTTTGAAACCGGACTAACGGTTCGAGAGTAGAGTTTTTTCCTCTATTCTGGAAATATTTTAGAAAATATCTTAGAATTTTTTGTTTGTTTTGCATTCAAATACTACACAACACATGCTTTTATTTGATGATAATTATTATGTCTAAAATTAGAAATGATATTTTTTTTTTCCATATATCAGAGGCTTTGAACGCTGGTCGTCAAGGTTTCAGTAATCCGATTTTTTTTTTAAAATTCGAACCACAAAACTATTGGGCCTAGTGGTACAACAATCACAACATTAATTAAGGAAAATCAAAAGTTAAAGTAAATATTCCTCCAATAATCATGTGTATAAAATTGGAAAGCATAACAATTTTACTATGCAAATTTTCTGTTTTTCCGAGATATTTGTAGGTAAATTTACAAGTTATCCTTCAACAAATATTCACATAATTATGCTCAAATGCAAAGTATTTTTCCCTACTTTGCTAGTGCAAAAATAAAAAATTTTGAATTATTTTTAAAAAATTTGTATAATGGTGGAAAAACTCAAATTTTTTTTACATATTTCTGCTTATCATGCCAAAATTTTAGTGAACAGATTAATGTTGTTTCATATAGGGTAACTTTGGGTCTCAGAAATCTTTACAATTGTGGTTCGTATTTGCCCCTGAGGGTTAAATATACTCTTGCTTACACTTTGTTGATGTCGCATGTTAATTACTGCCTTGGTGTTGATTCTGGTACTTTTGGCTATAATATAGTGTGGCTTGAGCTAATTGTGAAGAGAATTGTGCGGTTGGTATATGAAATTAGATACCGTGATCACGTATCTAGTGCAGTTATTAAGTTTCTGGGTTGCTCCTTAACACTGTATATAGAACTTCGTAATTTATTGTTCTTTTATTGTACACAATTACTTACGTTCTGAATTCATATTTTCTATATCTTATAAACTATACAATCTTTGAAAGGTCCTTACTTATTAGAACTGATAGAAGCTGGAGTTTTTTGCCTTTAAATTTATAATGTTTTAGGACCAGACTTTTATTACATTTCCGGGACACTGCATGAAAGAACGCTTTTAAATTGTTTAAGTCTGATGCTTTTTCTGATATGGACTTTTTCCTAGTAATGTTGAAACGGCTGAACCATATCCAAAAAAAATAAAGTGTGCAACTTTTTTCTTTTTAGTTATTGCTATCCTGTTTTAAGTATATTTTAGTAGAATATATGTATGTACATATATATACTATTAATTGAATCCAATCCAAGCAATTCGTAAATATATTTTTGGATTTATGTACACATATAGCACTCCTTGGACGAGTTTTAATGAAAGTGTATCACTAAACTAATGCTGTTTTCTTCACAATGTGAAAGTTTAATGAAGTTTTAATTAGTTTTAATGAAACTATTTTTAGTGAAACTTTTTCATGTCGAATGAAATTTTTAATAAATAATATGAAATTTTTCACTTTTAAACTAAATACCTAACGGCCTATTGTATTGCAAATGAATAAATAAATAAAATTAATTATAAATGATATGTCGCAAAACATATTTTTATTAAAGCAGTTTAACCAAAAATTTTCAAAAATCGCGGGCGCCACGTGTTCATGTAATCCGATTTTTGTCAAATTCGCACCACCTAACTTTTAGACATATTTCTACAATAATCGCAACAATAATTAATAAAAATCGAAAGTTGTAAAAAAATGCCGCTATAATATAAATATCCCAACAAAATGTTCCGTTTCCGGAACGGCTAAAACGGAATCCGACTCCGTTTACGTACCGTGTGTAGATACGTACATATCCGTATGAAACGGACCGTTAACGTGACAATTAAATAAAACCGTTTTTTTTTTTAATAAAAACGGGCTCATAAAAATGTCTAAAATTATACTCCTTTTGAATTTTTAATATTATATATTTATTTTGTTTTTACAGATTTACAAATATGAACATTAATTTAATTAAATAATCACATTCGGTTCTGTTCATCAATATCCGCGGCATCATGAACCATTTTCACCCATTCACAAATTCAATATCTGCATGCAAAAAAAATATTATTTTAGGTTTATTGACAGTATTTCAGATTTTGTATTGTACACGATTCAATTTAACACATTATCGGAAAATAATTTTATTTGTAGACACTATTGTGAAACATCTTTTAAATTTTATTAATATTTACCGTCCGTCTAATGACACATTTTCCACTCTTTAATAATGGTACAGAAACTATGCACGCTACGCACTTAAAAAATCACTAATTTACTTAATTGTTATGTTATTTTATTTTGACAAATGTGTGTAGTCCGTGTTTAACGGAACGGAATCGGTTACACTAAAACGGAATAAAAACGTATTGTTGTCGAAAATACGATTAAACGGTCCGTTAATGTTCCGTTTACGTACAAGCTTTGACGGATAAGTGTTTGCGGACCGTTAACATGCAGTAAAATCTGGATACATGATTCCGTACGTGTCGAAAAGTCCGTAAAATATTTCTTGGGTATGTAACTAGTTCTGCACTAAAGGGTGCAAACTAAAAAAATTTACCATTTTCAAATGCGGATTGTGCAAAATTTAAATTTTTTTAAATTTTCATACACTCGTAGAAATAAACCTGTAAAAATAGCAGAAAAACCTCCTAAAAATTAGTTAAAAATTACCTTAACAACGATCTTACCTGGACAAATCATGTAAACGCCATATGTGGGAAAACTTACGCTATGTTGAGAAATCTTTGGATGACACAGTATTTTACGCCATTTAATATCCGCATGCTACTCGCTAAGACATACCTAATACCTACTTTAATGTATGGCTGTGAATTATTTTCTAGTTGTGATTCTATAAGCAAAAATAAGCTCAGAGTTACCTATAACAACATTGCCAGATATATATATGGACGTACGAGATATAGCAGTATATCTCAGTTTTCTAACCAATGTATCTTTTGAAAATCTATTGAAATGCCGTACACTAATATTCTTACATAAACTTATATTTACTAGGCAACCTACTTATCTCTACAAAAGGATACAATTTTCAAGATCCAATCGAGGAAATAAAATAAACTCCATAAGATACCGTAAGCAAATATCTGAAAGACATTTTTATGTTAATGCCATTCGTCTCTGGAACGAACTTCCACCTAATATACAGATAATTAGCAATGCAAAGCACTTTAGATGCGAAATATTTACCCACTTGGGTTAACAAAAAATCACATGCATAACAAAAATTTATTTTATTTTTATTTTTTTTTTTTTTTTTTTTTATTATTATTATTATTATTATTTTTTTTTATATAAATTTTTATATCATAATTTATATGTATGCTACTACTTAAATTGTTTTTATAGATTTTAGATTAAGATAAACCATTATAAATGTAAAAATCTAATGTGCCTTTATCTACCCAGTACTATTAAATAAGATCAAGTCTTGTTGTACTGTTTATTCTTCAAATAAATAAATAAATAAATAAATAAATAAAAAAAATAATTGCTAAATTTAGCAGATTTTTTTGCTAAACATTAATAAAATAAGAACTGCAAAAAAAAATCTGTTAACTTTACAAAATTTTAGTTACATTCGATGTGAATTTTAGTTCATTGAAATTAATTGAATTTATTTTGCTAAAATCAACAGAAATTTTTGCTAAAAACATGTGGATTGCTGATTTCATAAGGGCAGATTTCATATTCGCACTAAAAAAAATAAAAAAAATAAACTTTAAAAATTTCACATTTTTTAATGATTTCTTTGTCTACTAATATTTAGTAAATGTATACTAATATTTAGTAAATATTTGTAAATTCAGCAGATTTATTTTTGATATTCTTACTACTTACTATTACTAATATTTAGTAAAAAAAAATCTGCTAATTTTAGCAGTTTTTCCTGCTAGCTCATTTTTAACTAATTTTTTGTAGCTTTTTTCCTATTTTTACAGGTTTATTTCTGAGTGTAATATTGATTACAGTATAAACCAATTAGGCCTTAAAATATTGCCCTTTTTAGCATCAAAAACATGAAAATGGAGAAAATTTTATTTGCGGGGTTTTCCCGAAAACGAATCCAATTATATTTTTTTGTGCAACAACCCAGACAGAAAAATACTATAGGCACAGTGTTGGGGAAGCGTCGGCGACGGTATAATATGCGTTGGCAGAACGTGGGATTAACATTCTTGACAGTATTGTCCTGTTACCCGATTGATAACAGTGGTCAATCGTTGGTTTAAACGAACTTGCTACTGTTGGCATAATGTTGGTAATTCCAAAAAAATGGTAGATTCAAAAATGTTATTATTAAAGTTGATTTTTGCACTGATTTATTTAAGAATAATATGAAAAACACTGTTTTTATACTTTTAATTTTCCTTCACATTTTTTTCACATATTTCACATATGTTCACATATGATTAGTTTCCGAGATATATCCAAAAAAAATTAGCAAAAAACGCCATCTGTACGAGAGAAGGACAGAGGCTACTCAAAAGGGTAATGATACGAAAACAATAATGGTTGATGAAATTAATTGTTATCATTAATTGGAATTAGATAAAATAACATAAAAATCAGTTTAAGTGTAAGAGTACCTCTTTCACTTTGGGCCAACCAACCGTTTGATTTTTTAAGCAATTGCAAACAAAATATTTTGGAGTAAACCCCGACACTGGAACGGGTTTAAGAAAAAACTAAGATCTTCTACAAGCCGTTCTTTGAAATTCGTATGTTTTACTTCCACTCAACAAATCTGACAGAATTTTCGTTTTAAATGGTCCCTAGAATACTCCATAATGAGTCCTCAAGTTTGTATTTTACAAAAAGAAAGCAGTTCCATGTGTTTTTACTGATAAATAGCCAACAAATACATTTATTTAGCTTAAAACGATTAACTGATTAATCGCCAATTATGTCGACCCGAATAACCGGCTAATCAATTTAAGCGATTTTTCTAATAATGCCCTAACCGGTTAATCGCATAGGTCGAATAATTGGAAACACTAGAAATAAACCAAACAATTATTTATACATAATTTTGAGTAAGGGAACACTTTTGAGCTGTTTTGGGTTACAGCGGTAAGTCACGAGAACAGACCGTCACGGCACTCAGAAAACACAAAAATTATTTTGCATTTATTTCTCAGGTTATACTGTTGCGATACATCTACATTTTTGCTGACAGGCATTTGCAAAAAGTATGAGGAATGAATACGATAATAGAAGATTCCAAATTACTCAAGAAAGTCGAAAACAGAGTTCATTCCGTTATTTAATAATTGACGGTCAGTTAATATTACGTTAACGGTCCGTTTTATACGGACATTCAAATTGTGAACTCCTTTTTATATAATGCATAACGGTACGAAAACGGTCCGTCATTGACGCACTTTCAACGGATTAGATGTTCTTTTATTTTTTTATTTTTAGATTAGATGCTCCTTTAAATCCGTTTTCTGGTGCGTATCCAGAAACCGATACGTAAACAGAGTCGGATTCGGTTTAGCCTTACCGTAGACGGACGGTAAGTAAAGGGAACATTTTGTTTGTTGGGTTAAAATTTAAAAATGGTTATTTTTTTTTTTTTCCAGCCCTTAATTTTAATTTATACTTACAATAATTATTTTTTAAAGAAGTTCCTGTGCTTGCTATGGATCCTAATTTAGGTACTAACGTACTCTCGTGTTAAGATTGTATGATTTTTCCAAATTTTAAACCTTATAAAGGAACAGTTGCGAGTGTTTCATGATTTTAGATTTCTGTTCTGATGTTCGTAATCCATATGACCAATCAATTAACTATCCATATTTGAATAATGAATCGATTCGTATGCAGCAGCCTGTAGTTACCAAAGAAATGGTGTTTGCAATTTCTGACAGGATATTCTTTGAACAAGATTCACACATACACTTTGTTGCCGATGTTGTATTCTTTTTATTTGATGTTGATTGTGTCACTTGTAATGATTATAGTTTGTTTGTCTATAGCTTAAATATTTTCTATCAAATTAAATATTTTTTATCAATATGAGTAAAGAGTAAAATGGAAAGATTTTAAATAGTTTTGCCAATTGCTTTTTCGTTTTTTTTTTTTTGTAGGATATTCTTTGAACAATATTCACATACACTTTGTTGACGATGTTGCATTTTTTTTTATTTAATGTTAATTGTGCCACTTATAATGATTATAGTTTGTCTACAGCTTAAATATTTTTTATCTATTTAGTTATTTCAACTAACTGTTCAATATTAGCAGAAGCTGTGTCCGTGCAAGTTATTTTACAAAAACAAAAAAGACGCTGTTTGACATGTAAACAAACAAAAAACAATCAAAAAACAAATCAATCTGGCAGCACCTTTAGTTTTGTTAATTTAATTTTTGTGAGGTTTTTTCAAGATTTTTGTTTTATTATCAAAGTCTACAAATAAATTTCTGTTTTAAAAGCTTAAAAATGGTTTTTTATTTTAAAAGTACTGAGGTAGACCCACCTGCTGTATTGTATATGGGAAAGGACAAATATGAGAGTATGTCCAAGAAATGCGATATTGTGAATGTAAAGAGAATGATGAGATTTAATTAGACTTTTTTTTGCAAACTTTTAGATGAAGACCTGATAAAATGGGGATGGCCAGAGGATGTATGGTTCCATGTGCATAACTATTCATCGGCTCATGTTTATCTCAGACTAGAAAAGGTATTTCGATATATAATTATTTACACATGTTTTACTACAAGTTTTTATAACAAATAAAATGCCGACCCCCTGAAATGAAAAAGGGTAACAATTTTCAATTGGAGGTTAATTTGTTAATCTAAATGCAAAGAGCTTCTAAGTTGAATCTAGTGAGGGCTATACCTGAGGTATCATAAAAGCAAAAATCATTTTTGAAATGCTGAGAAAATTTCCTATTGCACTTACCTTCATCATACTGCTGTAAACTGCATACATACATATATTCAGTTTATTATTTATTATAACGATAGTTTGGTTCTTCATAGTCTGCCCAGTTTTAAGTGTACAATTGTAATGGAAATTAAATTTCACAACATATAATCCCCATCGAATTCCATAAACAAAAGTACCTTATACATAAATAGTCCACATTTAGTTGCTCACTAAAGAATATTTTTATTGTTTCATCAATTAAGCCACGTGCTCTTTCAATTTCACAAAAATATAATGTTTAAAAATCATCAAATTTCATTTATTATTTTAAGCTGCAATGTCGCGTTTCGTACGATTAGACTGGTAAAGTTTTGATTGTCTAACATGAATGGAATCAGTCCACTTTTTTATCTGAATGCACAAAATAATCAAAAATTAATACATGACAATTTTGGACACACGCCATTATTTTTGGACGGCGTAATTTAATTTCTTTTTTACAATAACCTTGTCTATTGGCAATTAATACCGACCGACAATAATTAATATGTAAGGTAAAGTAAACTTAAACCTTAATTTCCATTACTTTTTCTATTTCTAGGGCCAGAACATTGATGACATTCCCGCCGCAATTATCGAGGATGCAGTTCAATTGGTTAAGGCCAACAGCATACAAGGCAACAAATTGAATAATATCGATGTGGTTTATACCATGTGGTCCAATCTCAAGAAGACTCCTGATATGGAAGCCGGACAAGTGGCTTACCACAATGAGAAGGCGGTCAAAAAAGTACGCGTTGAAAGAAAACGTAACGAAGTGGTTAACCGTTTAAACAGAACTAAAACCGAGGATTATCCGGATTTGAGGCAACAACGAGAGAAACGTGATGCACAGGAACGACTTGAACTAAAGGAAAAAGTTCGTTCGCAAAAAGAAATTGAAAAGGAACTAGAAAAGAAGAGACAGCAAGAAGAAGAACTCCGAAGTTATACCACTCTGTTGAAGGCAGAAAATATGACCACCAATTATGACAATGGCAATGATTCAGACGATTTTATGTAAATATATTTTGTACTTTGTTTATGCTGCCCGCTGTATTTTTCGAAATAAAAATGATCCTTTCAGTTTTTGATTACTAGATATTTACTTTATTACTTCTGACACAAATGCGTTTTTATTTAATTTACGTGTTTTACAAGATTTCTGTTTGTTAGTGTACAGGATTTTTAAGGTATTGTTTTAATTTTTGTTTAACCACACATTTAATTGGCATTTAATTTTGTTGTTTTTAAACATAATATTTATATACTGTATACACAATTGAACAAAATAAAGTGCAATTAATTTTTCAAAATAATATTGAGTATTAAAAATATGACTCAGTTTATTTATTTTTTACACAATACTATACAAAAAATCACAAACAAACTAGATATACATGTTAAGCAAAATTGAAGAAGGTGCAGTATTTTGTTGGACATAAATAAAGTGCAAAATTTAAAAATTGTATTTAAAAAGTTGAAAGAAAGTAATTAGAGCTTCGGTCTTTTATCACATATTTCTTATTAAATATGACTTCTACAAGTATTTTTGGAGCGTTTAAAATCAATTTTTAAAAATATTTGTGGATATTGCCTTCTATTTGACATTAATTTCATTAAAAGAAGAAGCTGCTAACATCGACTCCATTCTATCTGAATACTAATTAACATCAATTATATCCCAAAAAATGTATATGATTTCTAATAAGATTTCTGAGCTGATAAATCCAGTAAAAAGTTATGTTTACCCTAAAAACAGCGATTCAGAACATTTCTCATGAGGTTGCGGTCAGTATTCTGCTTGAGATTTAAGTCAACTACGCTTTAATACAAATTGTCCAATCTTTTTTCTAAAATTATTTTAACTTAACTCTCACCGGACGAAACGCTTCTGCAGACGAAAATGACCCCCGAAATCATATAACTTATTAGACAGCGATAAATAGTATAACTGAATACTTCACATTTACATAATATAATTCGGGCGTCATTTTCACCAGCAGAAGCAGAGCCTCCGGTGGGAGTTCAATTGAAATTTATTTAAAAATAATTATAAATAACTTAAAAAGGCAAATTTGCCAATTCGGTTGAGAAAATGTGCTCAAACAATTTAATGCTTTAACAGGGCAATGGCCGCAGCCTCAAGAAAATCACTATTTAAAGGGTAAAACAAAATTTTAAACTGAATTTTTTGTAAGCTCGGAACAGTTATGTAATGCTAATACAAATTGTTTGAGCCATTTTTGTTGATAAAATTCTGATAAAATGTCGGCCAATAACCAACAATTCTTTCGATATGTGAATAGCAATAACAACAAATATGAAGGCAATAACAACAAATATTTTTAAAAAGTTAATTTTAAATGTTTCAAAAATACTTATAGAAGTCATATTTAATGGAAAATATTTGATAAAAGACCGAAACAGTATTTATTTTTAACAAATTTTAAGTTTTTAAATACAATTTTTAAAATTTGCACTAACATATACATATTTTCCAACAAAATTCTGCACTTTTTTCAATTTTGGTTGGCATGTTGAAAAATCAAATATTTATGATTTGTTGTTTTTTGTATCGTATTGTGTATAAAATAAATAAATAAAGTCTTGTTTTCAATATTCAATACTATTGTTAATATTTTTTTTTTCATGAAACACAACAGTTATAAAATTGCACTTTATTTTGTCCAACAGTGCATATTTATATATATATATTATATTATATATATTATATTTATATATATTATATTATATATATATATTTATATATATATATGTATATATATATATTTTAAGAGAAGCGGTATAGAACCACAACGTTTATGATTCCTTTTTGTGTTACTACGATAATATATATTTTTAAATTATTTTTTTTCGTTACGAACTTATGATTATTATTTTTTCGGGTTTTTAATACTAAAGTTGATGCTAATTTCCACCATTCGTATTTTTCTGAATAGAATTTCCGCCACCACCCATTATGTACATCGCTTTGTTGCCATCACGTTCGCTGCCATAAATTTTACCAGCTTTTTTCGCCATGGAACCCAAAAGTTCCTGAGACACTTTGTGAGCTGAACGTAAAGAATATGACCATTCCTTAAGTCCAATTTCATCCTGAAACGAAATTCATGTGAAACAAACAAATGCAAATTGTTGTGTAAATATTTATTACACAAGTTTTTAATAACAGTGCTTTTAATGTATTTTATTTAGTCTTATAAGCTCAAAATTACCATTTAACTTATTACAGATTAGTTAGTTTTTTACTGTCTAAACCACTAATTTTTAGTTTTTAGCAACCTTAGTCGTAAGTGCCTAACCATGTTACATACCCTTATTCCAGCGAGGCATTCATATGGAATTTTTTGAATAAATGCAATTTTGAAATTACAATTGCCGCTCTTGAATTACATTTGGTATTTTCTAAAAACCAAATGCATTTTAAAAATAACAATAGGTATTTTTTTGAAATTAATGTGTGAATTTGTGAATAACAAGTGGGAATAGTGTTGACGTAAAAGGTACCAATCGGCGCTGTTCTAAGTTTCGAATCCACCTACAAAACTTCTAGTGCCAAGTTTGTTTGCTGATTGATCTGTGATTCACATCCATTTTCAAAATTTTGTAGATTTTGAGGAAAACCATATTTTTTACGATATGGATGTCGCTTTGTACAATCCGATGCATAAGCATGCTTAATCCATCTGTGCTAATAATTTTATGTTAAAAGAGTTTAAATTATGATGGTTTTAAGTTAAAAATTAAAATTTATAAAAAAAAATCCTAAAATCAGTTTTTGCTTAGTTTTAATTAATTTATAACATTAATTTTAATTTATTTATTTATAACAATAACCTAGCCTAATGGCCATAATCGGTTACCAATTTATAACAGCACTCAACAAATATATTATCCTATATATGTATGTATGTATGTATATGTTAGGATTCAGAAGCATCAATTTAATTATTTTGTCACACATACATACAGTGGGGAGCACTTGTGAGTACATGTAAGTACTTTTTACACCTAAAGATTCAGGTCGAAAAATGTTTGACACTAGAACTAAATTATACTTTTCTAAATATACATCAGGCGTTCGAGCTATATAGTTTATAGGTCTAGCTTTATTATTTTCTAAGATATATATAGTTTTGTCTACCTAAAATGATGAAATCTTACACTGTGCGTCGCTGCAAATGTCTTAAAGGTTGTATATTTAGACAACCTTTGATGTGAGTAGTTGAAAGATAATTTTGTTTATGTTATATATAATTATTTCTATATATTTTTAGATATTAAATTAATTCATGTCGCCAATTTGGGATTATGAACATTTTTATATTTTGTAACGTATTTTATTTTTAAAAGATTAACAACATTTTTTTAAGATTTCCAGCAAATAAATTAACTAAAATATGATTTTTCTACAAATATTTTGAATTTTTTTCATATTTAGCAAACATTTTATTAACTTTTAGCAAGGATTTTTTAATTTTTAATCAACTAAGTGTTAGCCTAACTTTTGCTGAATCTACTATTTTTGCTGACATTTGCAATTTTTTTTTGCTGACTTAACTAACTTTTTTTTGAGCTTTGTAGTTAATATGTATTGTCAGTTAAATTTTGAATTTGTTGTTTTATATTTCAAAAAAAAACCCCAATATGTAGTTCGAAGTTTTTTTTTATAAAATTGGGTTGTTTAAATATAAAATTATTTCTATTGAAATTACAAGAAATTTAAATATACATATAATTAAAAAAAAACAAACAATTCTGTTGAGTATGTGTTGTGTCTGTCTTTGTTTTTGTTTTTACTACTTTTATCGGTCATTTAAACTATGCTTAAAAAATTATATCAAAATAGGTTGAATACAATTCAAAATCAGTAGAACTTCTTTTAATTATATTTTAAATTAATTTAATAGGAATTTTAGGTCGTTTTTAACTTAATAATATTGTGAATGTACATATCGGCTGATAAGTATCTAAAAGATAAATACACTAAGAAAACTTGTCGGAACCACTTTATCTTGTTTAGAATTTTGGTCTTTTTATAAGAAAACAAAATAAATCACATTTCAGGAGATTAAAGATAAAACTCGGCTTAAAAGTTCTATAATTGTCATATGCTTCAAGTGGCAAGTTTCAATAAGTTTCACCCTCTAAAAGCGCCGGAGAACAAAATCAAAATATTTATGTAATTTTTTGTTAATTTATAAAAAATCTAAGACCAAATATGGTGATCCCAAAATTTTTGAACCGTCCAAAAATTGTATATAAATGGAAAAAAGTTCTGTAAGTTTTCAAGTAATTTTTTTAATTATTCGACAATTTAAATGTCACTTTACAACCTAAAACTTTGCATGCCATAGTTTTTAAATCTAGTCTATCCCATGGTCTATCCAACTATATCAATAATTTTCCTTAGTTTAAAAAACTTTACAAAAATAGGCATTTAAAGTTATTTCTTCCGAATCTCCAAAATAATTAAATTTCGTCAAACACTGTAGGACAAATTAAATTTTAACACAGGAAAAAAGTATGAACCTAGCAAAACTTGATATATTTATATTTGACCAAACTAATACTACAATACTAATACTTAGGACTAATCAATTTTATTTTAAAAACTGATTTATTTTTGACCTTACATAACTTTCTGAATATTAAAGTGGTAGGAATGCTGGATACAGATTTTAGTATCCTCATCCATTATTACTGACGATAGTTTTGGTCCTGCATCTTTATTTATATATTCTTTATGTTATTTTAAAGACAATTTTATGAGGTTGATTTCATGCATACATCTTATGAAGATGTAACTTATAATTATCTTAAATGCCACACACACCGGCAAAAAGATGGTGTTATATCGGCTAAAATCCGCAATTTGTTCCCAATTATTCATAAATTCTTTAAAGATAAATTGCAGTTTTAAATGGCCACCTTTTAAATTGAAAAATTTAATAAAACTTTTCGTGATTTTCCAAGAAAACCGTCCAAACTACATAAAAATAATCGGACTTTACACGGAATCTTCTTCAGATCTTAATGAATCTTCTTGGATGTATTTAGTTTAAAAATATTTTATTCCCTGTATTAGCTCCTGAATTACTTATTCAAATTTGAATGGTGTTCTTTTGACAAAACAACTTAAATTGACTCTAGATTTCTTGTTAAAAATCCTTTTTTTAATCCTTAAAGTATAAAAGTGGTTACTAGAAGCCTAAATTGTAACCACACGAGTCTCTTAAAGTCTTAAAAACATAAAACAGTGCATTTCAGTGTTTTTAATGTTTAAACTGATTTAAGTTGTCTTGTTAAAAATACTTTTTTTTAATCTTTAAAGTTTGCTTCATAGATCTCTAAAAAAAATAGAACACAAAAAGCCGAAATTGTAACCATACGAGTCTGTTAAATTCTCAAAAAATATAAGTTCTTTTATCAAAATTTCACAGATATTTAAAGGGTTTATTTTGAAAGTGGTATTTTTATTAGCTGAGATATAAAAGGTTTTGCATTTTAGTGTTTTTTTAAACTGTAAATAGCAACTTTTGCACAATTCTCATCAGAGAACATTAAATAATTCATATTTATTGCGAAAATATTCAGTTTTCGCGTAGCCAAGTTCAAACCTTTTTGTTTGTTATATTATAGAAGTTGCCATAAAAATAATTTTTTTTTTTTGGAAAAATACTAGTACCACTTTCATAATAAACACGAAATTTGTTTTTATTCCGAAACTTACAGAATTTGTTAGTAAAATGCGACCATCACGTGAGCCATCATTGACTCGTATTTGAATGCATTGTTCACCCTTGTATGGAACGAAATCGGAGGATATATCTTCAATTTGATCCATGAATATCAGTTCAGGCTTATTATTGCCACTTTCTGAATGTAGTTCCAACCTAAACACAAAAATTATATTTGGCTAAAGTTATCTGGCTTGCTCGTGGTGTTAAAACAATTATTTAAATCTAGTGTTTCCAATTATTCGACATAGGCGGTTAACAGGTTAAGGCATTATTCGAAAAATCGCGAAATGGATTAACAGGTTATTCAGGTCGGTTAATCGACAAAATTGGCGAATAATCGATTAATCGTTTAAAATGTATTTCTTTGGGTTTTTATCAATAAAAACACAAATAACTGTTTTTTTTTTTGTTAAATATCAAGAAAAGCATCCTGCTATGTTTTAATGAAACATTTCTTAGAATCTTGGGGTTTTAATTTGGAGTAATCTAAGGTTTCTTGAAAAACAAAATGTTATCAGCAGGGCAAGTTTTTTGTTGTTGTAAAAACTACATTATTTTTTATCCTTACCATAAAAGGTCATTTGCTATAAAATAAATTTGAAACCTAAAGTTTGTACATAAAAAAAATTAAAAAATGTTTATTGTTATTGTTTAGTGTTTGTAAAATTTAATTTCGGTATATTTACTTATAAAGCAACGAAAATTTTAAACTTTTAAACAACAATTAAGCACTTTAACTGTAAAATTGTAGTGGTTGGGAACTGATTACAAAAATTTTATTGAGAGATGGAAGATGTCTGATTCCTACAGATAGTGTATTATTTTGTAAATTGATTGATAGTTGTGTGACATCTATTTAAAACAAATTCAATCTTGTCTTGAAATACATAGAAATATTGGTCACATTAATTTGAGTTTTTAAAAGAATAAAAACAGAATAAAAAATGTTCTATCGACATTCCTAAAGCCGATAAAAATATTTTATCTAGAGTCTTGAGGATTACTTTCACTCGATTTTAAAAGAATTTGATGATATTTTATATTGCGTTTCGTTTTTCCAAGATTTTTTGAAAATTTTTTTTTTTGCCAAAGTCGAGCAAACTTACAAGTTTTGGGTAAAAATACATATGAAACATTTAAGCGGTTAATCGACCTATTTTAACCGATTATTCGGGTCGAATAATTATTTAAGTTTTAATTTATTTGTTTCGACATTAACCGAAATAGAGGCGATTAATCGAGGAGTAAGTTAATCGATTAACCGAATTGGAAACACTATTTAAATCTTACCGATTAGGGTACAATTTGGCGTATTTTGTTTGCCACAGAGATGCAAATGATCCACCGTATTTTTTAATATAGCCATGTAAAATGCAATCGGATTCTTTTTCATCAGCATCAAAATGCATTTTCTGCTTGGCTTTCTTCTTTTGTTCAATCTTATCTGTTTCCTGGTTAATTGTTTCATAAACTGTTTCTATCACTTCTTGCTGCCACCTGTAAGGAAATTCATTAATAAATTACTGAATACTATGCCGGACTATTCCAAATGTTAACCTTTCCGATATTGTTAAATTAAAATTTTTATACAACTCCTGATCGGACTCTGTGAGTTTAATGCCTTTAGTATCTTCTTCATCAAATGAACCAATATCGAAGGCATCCGCTGCATTGACCTCGCCACGTGGAGGTATTAGCGGCGGAGTATACTTATGCATGTACACTTGATGCCAATCGATGCCCGAAAAGAACGGATGTGACTTGACTTCTTCAGCCCTGAAAAAAGGAAACGAAAAACTTTGTAGTTTATCGGAGGACAAAGTGCAAACGTATTAAAACGACACCATACCCATTACCCATGCAACCGAGACGTTTATCAACGTCTCTTTGAAGCAGTAATTCTAATAAATTTTTCAGTTCGGGACTAAACGTATCAGGAAGTTCTACGTTCTATGCCAATAATTAATAACAATAGAAATGATGACAAAAATGTGTTCATTTATATAATAAAAAAAAAACTAATTCCCACACTCACCATGGTTAATGTCATTTTATCGATTTCATGTTTATCTTTGGTTTTGTGCTGTCTGAAGGGCGAATGACCTTTGAGCAATTTGTACAGCATGCAACCGAAACTAAACCAATCGGCACAAGAGTCGTATGCTGTTCCCTTGGATAAAACCTCCGGCGCCATATAACCATGAGTACCCACCGAAGCATGTGGTTTTTTGCGCGAAAAATCACAAGCTAAGCCCAAATCCGAAATACGTATGTGCCCATTTTCATCAAGTAAAATATTTGCTGGCTTTAAATCTCTATAAACTATGAAACGTTTGTGCATGTGCTCCAAGCCCAAAATAACCTAGAACGGATAAGAAAACAATTAAACAATTTAAAGGTGTTGCGTATTAGACAAACTTACCTCAGCTGCATAAAACTTCATTTCATCCTCATTGAAGACACCATGTTGTGATAAATGATAATGCAAATCTCCACCATTCATAAGGTCCAATATAAAACACAATTTGTCAGGTGTGTGAAATGCATATGTCATGCACACAATGAACGGACAGTCATTCTAAATTGAAAGATTTAAAATAAACGGATAAAATAAATAAAAAAAAAAATAGCTATGCCATTATCAACTTACACCGGTGCTAACAACTTGCAACATTGAACGTTCGTTTAGTGCCAACATTTCTCCCTGCTTCATTTTTATTCGTTTTTTATCCAAACATTTCATAGCATACATTTTTCCAGTATCGGCTTTTCGACATCCATACACTTCGCCAAATCCGCCACGGCCTATAATTCTGTGAACACTAAAGTCATTCATGGTCAACTGCAAAGAAACGATATTGAATTTATGATATTGCATATAAAAACTGCACACACACGTTTAACCCTCTAACCGGTAAGCACGCCTCCAGGCAGGGTACTTAAATTTGAACATAAATGCCACAAATGAATGTAAAGTAATTTTCAGTTTAAGTGCTCATGTGATATAATTGTACAAAAGCGTGATTTTTTGACAACTTTGTACGGTTTAATTTAAAAATCATGATGTTATACAATTAAGAGTGTGAGTTACTTCATTGTTTAACCCTCTAACCGGCAAGCCCGCCTCCATGAGAGGTATTTTAATTTGACCATAATGTTTCCAATTATTCGACCTAGGCGGTTAACCGGCAAAGGCATTATTCGAAAAATCGCTTAAATTAATTAACCGGTTACTAGGTTAATCGACAGAATTGGCAGTTAATCGATTAATCGTTTAATACATAAAAATAATATTATTTTTGCTTTTCGTGTTAAGAAAAGATTGGCTCATGCGCTCTTAATGTCACAAGTGCTATATGGCCTAGAGGTTTTTTCTGGTACTATTTGTGTTAACTTCAGTATGTTGAAACGAATAGTATATCGAGCTCTTAAGGTCTTATTTTAGTCACCGTAGAAACGTGCTATAATTGTAAAATATCAACATTTTTGATAGTTTTTTATAGTTTTAACTTTATAAATCATGTTATATTTCAACGACATCACTTTATCTGTGAATTCCTTCATATTGCTTGCTTGAAAGTCAAATCATATATCTTTACCCATTATTATAGAGTCCATATCTGGGAAAACGATTAATAAAAGTTTTGAAATTTCAGTTATTTCTTCAATAAGAGTTTTTATTTTATTTTTTCATTATCATTTTTTATACAAATTTTCGTATAATTTGTAAATTTTCGAAAAAGTCTTATTAAAAGAAGTATTTTTCTTAAATTTTTCGTTTTATTCGATTAATCGTCAAAATTTTTTCGAATTATTCGTTATTCGAAAATCATGTTTTTCATTTCATTTAATTTATTAATTCAAAAACCAAGCCCACAGGGCAAATATGGTTCGTATTCTACGATAATTGTTCGTTCGATTAAAATTTGAAAAAATTTCATTCGAGTGACGAGCCTGGCATAAAACTTACATTCTGGTATGTCATGAATTTCACTTTCGATCGAAATTGAAAATTTAATCGATTATAAATAATTTACTTCGGAAAACACAGAATAGTTAAATCAAATATTTCAATTTATGATATATAATGTTGTTTAAAATTAAAATGGTGCGATATAATGACATCAAAATTTTTTATTTCGATCGAGAGTAAAATTCATCACATACGATTAAGTTTTATTTTTAAAGAATTAAAACAAAAATTGCCTACCTTATTTGCTTAAACCGATATAGTTTTTGCTTTCGAGTTGCTTAAAATAGTTATCTTAACGTTTCAGAATCGCTTTCCTTCATTTTAAAAGAATTTGAAATTATTTACAAAGTATTTCTTTTTTCTAAGCTCTTCTTGACATTTTTTCAGTCAAAGTTAAAAATATTAGCAAGTTTTGACAAAAAATAAAGAAAAAAAAATCCATTTCAAAAATTAAATCGGTTAATCGAACTATTTTAAAAGTTTATTCGGGTCGGATAATTATCTGAGCTTCAAATTATTTGTTTCGACATTAACCGAAATAGAGGCGATTAATCGAGAAATCGGTTAATCGATTAACCGAATTGGAAATAATAGTTTTATAAAAATAAGTTCATCTATTTCAATAGAAAACCAAAATTACAAGATATTTTAAGAAGTAATTTTTTGTTTAAGTGGACTACTTAAAGAGAAAGTGTTAAAGTTAAAATTTCGTAAAATTTCAAAAAATAAATATAGTGAAATGAACACATTTTTCAAAAATCCTTTAAACATGTTTATGTTAACTAGAAACCGTTGACATTATACACAAAGATTGAAGGTTAAGCTTTTAAAAACATCTCATTTTTGGTTCCAGCTTATAAACGATTCAAAAGGGATACCTCCAAAGACCATCTCCTTAACTTGAAAACGTATTTACGGATTAAAAAAAAATTGTCATAAAGATAATATTTAGTAGCAGTCTTTTTGGAAAAACGCAAAAAGCGTAAATTTTGGACTGTATATCTTGGTAAGAGGAATAACTTCCCTACAAGAAATGGATGACCGAAACTAAGCCATGCAAATATTGCATCTTCCTCTAACTTATGAATTTATAAATTAGAGGGAGATGCAAAATCACACGTACACAAAGTTTCCATCACTTTTTTCATATTGCCCTTAAGAAAATGATAGA
>CM037855.1:237209-287548 GCA_021234595.1 Delia radicum | reverse complement strand
TTGTTAAATTGAAATAGTGAGAACTAATTTTGTTTTATAATTTAAGACTAAGAAACGTCGTAATGGTGGGCGTTGCAAGCACAACAGAGGACACGTAAAAGCAGTCCGTTGCACAAATTGTGCCAGATGTGTTCCCAAAGATAAGGCTATTAAAAAGTTTGTTATCCGTAACATTGTCGAAGCTGCTGCTGTCCGTGACATCTCTGAAGCTTCCATTTGGGATTGTAAGTTGAAAATGAATTTATTTTAATAAAAATAAAACTAATTTTTTTGTTTCCGCAGCCTACATTCTTCCTAAATTGTACGCCAAATTGCACTACTGTGTATCGTGCGCTATTCACTCTAAGGTCGTGAGGAACAGATCAAAGGAGGCTCGTCGCATTCGCACTCCTCCAGTCAGAACTTTCCCTAAGGATATGCAACGCAACCAACCCAGAAAGTAAATAGACTAAAAGGATTTTTGAATAATAAATTCTAAGAAAAACAAGCTTTGTTTCTTTATTCTATATCAATATGCAGTTTCAAGGCTGTTTATAAAAAAAAGGATAAGATAATGTTCTGAAGTAGTTGTTCAACTTGCGTTTCTTGTCGTGTTCAATTTTATTCACAATTAGCCTTATTACACTACATTGTCGGCTGTTCCTCAATTAAATCTGGCATATGATGAAAACCGATCGGTTTTAAATCTAATCGATTTGGCTAAAATCCAAAATTAATAAGGATGATTAAAATTATTTTTAATTGAATGCAGGAATGTGACTATAAAACCGGCACGAGTAGTATAAGTGTCGGTACTCAAATGAAGCCAATTTAAAAAAATTATTTTTATCGTTTTATATCTTTTAAATGTTAAAGTTTTATTTAAAACGAACATTCTACACGCTAAAGATCATTAACCCAATTCATTTTTTCATGAGTTTATATAAAATTTTGTTAATCAAAATAAGACATATTTGAGGGTACATATTTAATTCATCAAACTGTAGATTAAACCCGCTATTTAGTGGCGTTTCTTAAGCGAATTTTGTCGCTTTCATAAAAAAAACTATTTTAATATGGTGCCAAAAGCGAGATTTGCTAAATCTCGTCCAACTTTTAGTATATCCGGTATTATAACACCTAATAAATATTGTTTTGATTCATACACTATACAAAAGTTAAAAAAATATACTTATATTGTTTTGCTACAATTGGCATATTACATACAAAAGATTAAAAATCTACTTCATTGTTAAGAATATACAGTCTCAAACAATTGTCCGTTCCCCATACAACTAAAAATATATTTGAATATAGTTTGAAAAATACTTACCCGATTCGAATGAAGTAACATTTTTTTTAAAGTCCAACGGGTAATTATAAAAATTGCAAATTAATAGTAAAATAAAAAAGTTTCACTTTTATTTTTAACAAAAAACTTAAAAATAGTTCAAAATCTTAACTCAAAAAATTGTCCGTACCCTATAAAAAAATTTACATATGTATTAATGAAATGTAAATTATGATAATGTATAATGTCCTTAATATTTAGTGTGGTATCTTTAGCAGCAATTACGTCTTAAGCGATTTTTCATAGATAAAGCCAGTTTTTCTGTGGTTTCTGCACCAATATTCCGCCATTCTTGAACGATGACATCTTTTAGCATTTGCTTATTACCCAATAGATGTTCTATGGGGTCTAAATCTGGTCTCTGGGGAGGATCAGGCACCACTTCCTTAACGTTGTGCAGCAGCCATTCTCACACAACCATGGCAGTGTGCTTTGGGTCGTTATAGTGCAAGAAACGATAAGCGTCTTGTATGCCCTAAATTTTCTTTTAAAATATTCAAATAACTAAATTTGTCCATCGTGGTTTCCACAAACACGAGATTTCTCAAACCTCCAGCTGCCATTACACACCTTCACCGAGCAACCACCGTATTTCACTGCTGCTTTTAGATCCCAAAATATATGTAAATAACTTTGACGACTTCTGGAAAACATTATTTTTACTGATGAAAGTAAATTTAATATTTTTGGGTCGGATGGAAGACGTTTTGTGTGGCGAAGAGAAAACAGCGCGTCGCAATTGAAGCATCTAAAAGCAACAGTGAAACACTGTGGTGGCTCGGTGATGGTGTGGGGTGCAATGGCAGCTGGAGGTGTGGGAAATATCGTGTTTGTGGAAACCACGATTGACAAATTTAGTTATTTGAATATTTTAAAAGAAATTTAAAAGCTAGCGCCACTAATTAGGGCATACATACAAGACATCGTTTCTTGCACGATAACGACCCAAAGCACACTGCCATGGTTGTGCGAGAATGGCTGCTGTACAACGTTAAGGAAATGGCTGCTGTACAACGTTAAGGAAGTCCCCAGACACCAGATTTAGACCCCATAGAACATCTATTGGGTATTTTAGAAAAAAAAAATCGCCAGCATAAAATAACTAATAATACTTTAAATAATTCTTTTGCTTCTAATGGTAACTTTAATGTAGACCATTTTGATTTTGATTCATTAAATGGTGAAATAGAAGGTTTTTCATTTAGGAATATATACGCTGATGATTTATGGAGTGCCTTAATGAATGTCAAGTCTAATTCGATAGGAGTAGATGGTTTTCCCCTTAAATTTATTAAATTAGTATTTCCATTCATTCTGGAACCAATTTTATATCTTTTTAATTATATTATAACTACTTCTTCTTATCCTGATGGATGGAAACTTGCTAGAATTGTTCCAATACCGAAAAAGGGGTCTGTGGATTTTAGACCTATTAGCATCCTTCCTTGTGTTTCAAAAATTATTTAGCATGTATTGAAAAAACAAATTTTAGACTATATTAATCAACATGACTTGTTGAAGAACATTCAATATGCTTACAGGGAGAGGCATAGTACATCTGCTATGTTAGTGGGCATCACTGAGACTGTTAGGGAGCATTTGAATGAGCATAGGAACTGTGTAATGGTATCTCTAGACCTTACCAAAGCTTTTGATCGTCTAAATCACAACATTCTTATTGGAAAACTGAAACGAAAACTTGGATTTTCGGTAATGGCTTGTAAATTGATACATTCTTATTTGCAAGGGAGGGTCGCAGTTTGTAAGATTAAATGGAATTGAGTCTAGTATTATTCACACATATTCTGGAGTTCCACAGGGCTCGGTCATTGGACCTATTTTATTCTTACTTTATTTAAATGATATTGTTGATTGCTTGGATCTAAGCTTGGTTAAGCCATTTATATTTGCAGATGATATTCAATTGCTATTTGGTAACTGCAGAGAATTTCCTGAGGTACTGACAGCGGTAGTTAATTTTACACTTGATAGGTCAAATAACTGGATGATTAGCAACGATTTTTCTATTAACCCTTCCAAGACAAAGGCCATCATGTTTCGTAATCGTTATTCCAGAGTAGATTATCCGGAAATACTTTTTGCTGGTACAAAAGTTGATTTTGTCCAATCGCTTACGTGCTTGGGTGTGATACTTGATGAATGTCTGAATTTCGGCCAGCATATTGACTCCATCTCCGCTAAAGTTACATTAGGTCTTAGAAAATTATATAGTTGTGGGCTGCATATTCCATTGGGGGTAAAGTATACTGCAGCGTATGCGTTGTTAATGTCTCATGTCAATTATTGCATTGAGATTGATTCTGGCACATGGGGTTATAATTTGACTAGGATTGAACTTATTGTTAAAAGAATTGTGAGATTTGTGTATGGTGTTGGTCGTCGTGATCATGTTTCTGCCGCTGTGAAAAGATTTCTGGGTTGTTCATTTAATGACTACTTACGGTTAAGAAATTTGTTATTCTTTTACAAGATAATGTACTATGGAGTTCCGTATTATCTATATTCAAGATTCACATTCACGAGATATACTACAACGCCACGTATTGTTGAACCCCTTATTTCATGTAGGATCTTTGCTCAATCTTTCATTATAAGAACTTGTAGGGATTGGAACTACTTACCATACCATTTGCAAAATTTCACGTTAACACCTGGCACTTTCAGGCACAAGCTTTTAGCTTACTTTCGAAGTAATTCATAGTTGTATCATTTTATTTTTTAATTCTTATTATTAAAAGTTGTGATCGATAGGGACTTGATGTATAATGACGTTGTTTGTGCCTATGCCATATCCAAAAAATTAAATTTAAAGCATACGATTTGAAACATTAGACACTTTTTCTTTTTTTATATAATCCTGTTTTAGGGATATATTTTTTTTTATGTATATACGGCTATTTACATATAACATAAGAAATTTTGTAAATATTTATATGAATTTGTACAATGTATTAACAATGCACTTTGGCCTAAGTGGCTTATTGCATTGCAAATAAATAATAAAAAAAAAAAAAAAAATGCTAAAAGATGTCATCGTTCAAGAATGCGGAATATTGGTGCAGAAACCACAGAAAAACTGGCTTTATCTATGAAAAATCGCTTAAGAGACATAATTGCGGCTAAAGGATACCACACTAAATATTAAGGACATCATATATCGATAAATAAAAATAAATAAATAATTTACATTTCATAAATACATATGTAAATTTTTTTATAGGGTACGGACAATTTGACATTTCTTACATGGTTTTGACAGTACAAAGACTATCTTGAGTAATTTGAAATGTCAAAACCCTGTTGTTTTTTTATTGTTTGTAGTTGTTGTTCTAGTAAGACTACATATATCAATATATCTTGGTATCGTGTAGATTTTAAAATTTTTTCCATATAGGTAAAGTCATGGGTGAAACCAATAATAAGCCGACGATATGCTAACATGCGGTTGTAATACTAAAATAAAGCTATTCCATATCACCCTGTTGAGCAGGATGATAACCATAAATGGTTACTTTCATTCAAGAAGAGTGCACATGTAGTCACCCCTTTTATAGTTTTTAATATAATTTTCGCATCTTGTTTTAGCAAAATATTTTTGTTAACTCCATTATTTACTTTACACTGTATTAAAAAAAAAAAAATAATTTTATAATCAATTTTTTGAGCCTTTGCACACAGGGAATATTATCGAAGTGCTTAGTAATTATACAACTAAATAAGTTTCAAGTTAGTTTTACAAATTTCTTGTAAACTATATGAGTTTTTTTAGAAATTTTTTACTAGACCTGTATATATTTTACAAAAATTTGTAAATATTTTACTAGAACTATGTAAAAAAAAAACTTATGTGGTTGTGTAATTACTAAGCAATTCGATACTATTCTCTCAATTCTTTTCTGCGTGTGGCTATAAGCTGTGTTGTAAATTTTACCGGTTAACGACTACTTTACGGTTTCTACATCTCTATTCGATACTCATTTATTTTACACAATGCGAAAATAGCTAAATGTAGCTGACTTGCTACATAATAATTTTTCTTTTTCGCTGAATCTATTTTAACTATTCTGAAAATTTGTGTATTCGTCTAGTTTTAATTCTTTGGACAGTGCGTGCACGATGTCTGTGCATTATAAATTCAAAAGTACTCTCGACTATGACACCATTACATTTGATGGCTTGCATATATCTGTGGCGGACCTTAAGAAAGCCATACTGCTACAAAAGCGGCTAAGTAAAATTACAGATTTTGATTTGCAAATCATTAATGCCCAAACTAAAGAAGGTAATAAATAATAAAAAATAGAAGCGTGGCGAAGCAAAAAGACAATACGCTCTATTTTTGTGATTTGTTTGTTGTTTATTATTGTAGAATATCAGCATGACTCTAGTTTGATACCAAAAAATACCTCATTGATAATATCTCGTGTGCCCGTGGCAAATCAGGCAAAAAAACTGTGGGATGCTTCGAATAAGCCGGTTCAGGCTAGAGTGCCATCAAAGGTGGAAAAGTCTGATTTCGATTTGTCCAAGATGGAAGGGAGCGAAGAGGATAAAATCCAAGCTATGATGATGCAAAGTACTGCTGAATATGATCCGAAAAGGTTAGTAGAAAGCCAACGACAGATATTGTAAGTTAAACAATACAGACTAACGCTTCCAAACTTCATAGCTACCAGAAGATCAGAGGCTATTCCCAAATCGGAGAAGTTCCCTCGTCATATCGCTGTAACAAGTGTAAGAAGGGAGGCCATTGGATTAAAAACTGTCCTTTTAACACAAGCAAAGAACACGTTGTAGAAAAAAGGACTACAGGTATTCCAAAATCCTTTAGAGATAAAGACGACAGGTAAAAAAATAAGCTCATATAATTCAGCAAGACATTTAAGTATCGTATTTTACACTACCTCAGAGCAATAATGATTGAAAGCCAGGAGGCAACAGTGCAGGAGGAAAAAAAACAGGAAATACCGGAGGATTTAATATGTAGCATCTGTAATGATCTTTTTGTAGATGCCGTAATGATACCATGTTGTGGCAGCTCTTTTTGTGATGATTGTAAGTTCACAAGTGTATTAAACAAGAAGGGGTTGCCTTTAAATTTTTATATTTCAGGTGTGCGTACAGCTCTGCTTGAGTCTGAAGACAACGAGTGTCCGGATTGTAAAGAAAAAGGCAGCTCTCCAGGGTCGCTTATACCTAATCGATTTTTGAGAAATTCCGTAAATGCCTTTAAAAAATCGCACCGGCTACAACCCCAGTAGTCAAGCAAAGAAAGGTAATTTTTTCACTTCACTTCGATATTTTCAAATTGTGTAAATCCACTATAATATTCCAGAAACAAATCAACAACTTAAAGAGGCAGCAGATCTGAAACAGAATGACTCTCCAAGGAAAGAGGAGGCAGAAATTGAATCAACAACTACAACACCTCCAGAAGAAGAGCCAGAGGCAGACACTACAGAAGAGAAAAAATCTGAGCCAGAGTCAAAAGAAGAAGATGAAGAGGAGGAATTGAAAAATGAAGAATCTGTTGAAGTAAGAACGGAAATTGAAGAAAAAGTTGATATGAAAAAAGATGATGTCATAAGCAACAGTCCGGCTCATGAAGACTCTGATTTTGAGGACAATATAGTAGTAAAGGTGCCGTCCGCATCTGATACTCGTACTGAAAAATATCTCAGCCGGCGTCATGCCTCCCATCCGAAACCACCTGGTATTGAGCAGAATTCACCAAAAAATAAACACCAGGTAAGTGAGTCGAAGTAAAAATAATTTCAAGGGAACTTAATCTAAAAGAAAACTTTTATTTAGGCTTCACCTTATCAAGATAATAGCTCCCATAGATCTAATGAGTCCACGGGACAAGCTAATAAGGATTGGGACCATCCACCCCGCGAAAAAACTCGTGACCACCACGAGAATGCCAGTAACGATCATTATGTGTATGATAAAACCAGAGCCATGCCATCTTCTAAACCCATGGATAATGTACAACCACCCGGGGCTAATCCGGTTCCAGTTCCTTTATATCCTCCCCATCAATCCTACGATATGCAGCAAAGACCTATTAGAGCAATGAATATGCATCCAGGATTTCATAATCATATGCATCGTCCTCCGTTATATGGTCATCCGAACATGCCTCCTCAACATCCACAACATCAATTACGTATGCCAATGCCGGTTATGAACTCGTACGATCAAGGGTATAACCCTATTGGCAATGTTGCACCAGGGTAAGTGAGTTTTTTTGTAGAACAATTTGATTTTCTTTAAAACTTTAAGCGTGCTTTGGAAAGCCACAAATATTAAAATTTGATACTACGTACTATTTATTTTAAATGAATTGTGTGCAATTGTATGTAAGTCAGAAACTTATTTAAAGTCTATGATCACAGGAAGTGTCTTGTCTTTGTCTCCTTAAACACAACTAGTAATCTAATGAATATGCCCAATCAAATATTGTATAATAAAGTGATGGTTGAATTTTTATGCGCATCTTGCAATCAATTGATTACATATGTGTACCATCTACCTCAAACATTTTTGTAAGAAACAATTATGCTTTGGAAAGAAACAATTATTGTGATAAATGATGACATTTAAGCTTTAAAACAATTTTTAATTTGTAAGAAAACCTAATAGAAATACAAACATGTAGTTAAAAGTAAAGTGTAAGTCACCTACAAAAGTTTATAGTGTTATTTAAGTTTTGTTAAAATATAAATTAAAAATTATGATTATCCTTATTTATGTCTTTATATAAAAACCAAACAAAAAATAAAAATGTCTGATTGAATTACAATTACTTGTTATTGATCATGTGAACTGTTACATAATTTAAACGTTTATTACCACAATTGTCCAAATGTGTTTTTAAAAGGTCTTTATATATATAGAGTCATTTTCTTAGACGAAACATTATTTCTTTTTAAACTTGCCTTAATTTTCAAATTGTCTTCATTACATGATTTCAATTGTTGGAATATATTAAAATTTTCCAAATTATTTTCGGAGAATTCCAATTGTATTGCAAATATTAATGAATATATTAATAACTCTGTTTTTAATTTTCAAAAACTATTTGACTACTTTGAGACCGACGTCTCCGTGCTATTACATGTATCCAATCGGACATACCAAACAGTGATTGATCTTGCAGAACATGAATAGCTGCATCTAAAAAATGTATCCCAACTAGGTGATGCTAACTTTTACACAAATTTCCATTGAGGAACTGCACTACCTTTTTAATTTTTTATAGTAGTAATTCTTTATTTTCATTAAAATCAAAATATATATAAAAAAAAGTTTACAACTACAACTTACGACATTGACAATAGTCGACTGTCGGATATGAGAATTATTTCTCCTAGAATTAAAAAAAACAGAACTCGTAACGTATATAATTGTTGGTTTAAATAGTCGTAAAACCTTAACACCTGCTCACTTTTCTCAAAATTGCCAAAGTTTAGGGCTTAACCATAGTTAGGAATGTCAAATTTATATATAAATATCTGTGGTTAAAGTTTACCTCTGGTTATTTATAGAAAAGTTATTCTCCCTAAGTTGTTAATAAGACTGCAAGTAAAATTTAAACTTTTGAAATGACATACAAAAAACCCGGGACACGTAAACTTATTTTTGGGTCGTATAATCTAATGGTATACTCCGTATTAAAAGATTAGGCGAAAATTAAAAGACATATAATTTTCTAGTTTGCATTATATCATGTGGATTGCCACGCGAAAAAAAAATTATTAAGAAGGCGGTACTTACAATTTTTAAAATTTTGGATGGTAATGTTAATGATTTGAATGTATAAGTTTCAGTAACTTCAATCTCTAGTATGGAAATGAAGATCCACTTCAAAAAATATTTAGTTATTTTCCCATATTCAGCTCTTTAATATGCATCGATTGAGGTGTATCCCTTCAACCAATTCGAAAAAGTGCCCTATTCGGGTCACCCTAGTGTCTATGCATATGGGTGAAAATATTTTTGCTTGTATTACTTCAGCACTAAATTTATTCAATGTTATTTATATTTCCAATATTAATTTTTTAATTGTATTTTAAAATATCATGGGATGAAGTTATTGATCTCTGAATATTTCTATTCAATAACATTTTGCAATCATTCACTTGTGAAATTTTTCTATATCATTGATATTTTCAGGCTTACATTCGAACTTGTAAGCATACGCTTCCTTGAAAAATTTTTAATACAAACATGGGGATTGTTGTTGCTGTAGCAACGTGACATGCAATAAGTATAATTATCCGTAAGGTGGTAATTCGGGTTGCCCATATGTTTCGTCAGCATTTGACTGTGTTCCTTAACAGCAAGGACCTTCGTTTCCTCATGTAGATGTTGAATTGAGGACATCTTTATGCATCCAGTTATGGTCCTTAAGGCTGAGTTTTGGCAGGTTTGTAGTTTTCTCCACTGGGTTTCACTCGCACAATGTCGCAGCATAGTTTACCACTGACCGGCCAATTGTTTTGTAGGTTGCCAACAAGATTTCTTTGTCCATACCCTAAGCGCTGCTGTCTAGCGACTTGAGGACCTTGTTCCTACTCTGCATCTTATTGCAAATTGTAGTGGTGCACTCGGGGGACATCTTGCCTTATTTCTTTCGTCCAAGTTGTAAATAGTGTCGCCGAGGGTTTTACAGGGACAACTGTATATTCCTTTAATTGAAGGAACTGTATATTCCTTCCGCATAAGCTATCAACGTTGAGACCCTTCGCCAATATCGTACAGTCGTCAGCATAAGTTATCAATTCCTCCCCTTCCGGTGGTTCTGAAGAGGGTCGTATGGCTGACTGTATCAAGCGCCTTTGATAGGTTGTGCAACCTATGTTGACTTGGAAGCTAATGGTTCAAAGACTCGGAGATTGTGAAGTTTACTTACGATACTGCCGGTTAAAAAAGCTCGCTGATCTCCCGGTTTAGTTGGCCGATCCTGGGGTCGCTGGGGTTGATCGAACGAAGCTCGTCTCGCTCATCTGCGAGTTTTGCCGCCTCTGCGTTGACGATTTCACGGAACTTCCTTTCCGCGGAGCTCTCGTCGGTTGGAGTGGGTAGATCATTAAGTTTGCTGTTGGTGATCTCTCTGAAGGACAACCAGTTGGCTTTTTTGTGGTTGATATATTATGGGGAGGTGGTCTGAGGCCTAGTATATTATCAGTCGCCAGGAGGCATAATTTATCAGACCTGCACTCGAAACTGTAATATCTGGTGTGCTAGTGGTTTCCCCCATAATTCTGGTGGGAGCGTCCTCATTCAGTGTGCAGAATGTGGAGTCATCGACCTGTTCCGCCAGGGCTATCACTCTCTGGTCTTCCCCCAAATTGGAGTGCCAGAGTTCATGGTGGGCATTGAAATCACCCATCGCCATGCGGCTAAGGGTTACCGTAATCGGCGCCAGTAGTGCCGATGAGATCGACGACATTATCGAGGATGACGACAACGCTGACGAAATCAACGAGACTGTCGATGCCGAGTACGTTGAACTATTACCCTGGCTGGTGCAACATTTCGCCACTTAATTCTCGTTCCAGATTCCAAGATGAACCCACTGATTGCAGCTGTTGCACCTGACTGATGTTCCGCTAGGGTGCAACTGAGATTGGCAAACTGAGCAGAACCATGGTCCTGGATTTAATTCAATTCCGGCACGTACCAATAGGCTTTGGAGCAAGTTTGCCGTAAGAAATTGCCCCATAAAAGAAAAAACATGCATACATATTGCTGGTTTGTTGCGTTGGCATTCCTTGATCTCAGTCTTGTGGACTCCAAGTAGTTCCGGTGCATAGAACCGAATGCGGGGGATTAGTAAAAAAATCTGGGTATTTAGTTACAGGCTATTACTCAATTACACCCAATTACAAGTAATTAGACACAGAAAAGTAATTGGAATTTAATTAAATACACAAATATTGGTATTATGTACCATGTCTGGTATTGACAAAATTTAAAGTTTTTCAAGGAAGCGTTTAAGCCCACAAGAGTGAGCGTAGGTCTGAAATTATTAATGACATAGAAAAATTGCACAAGGGAATTATTATGAAATGTAGTTGACGTCGTCCAAGGTATGCTTATTGAATTATGAATAAATAAATACAATTTTGGATTATCAAGTTTTTACAATAAGCCGTTCAATTGTATCCGACTAAAAATGGACGGACATCATTGATAGAGTTAAGTTTCGACAAATAAACAATAAATAAAGTCACTTCAAAATAGATTTTGCAAAAAATTGATTTGGAACTTAAATGAAGTATCTTTTTTTTAGACCTAATTGAAAAAACTGGGGTTCGGGTTGTTCGAAAAATCAGATTTTTAAAAAACCGGCATCGGTTAAGGTTTTTATAAAACAGCGGTTAAAACCGGTTACGCTTTGTTTTTGTTTATGCATGGTATTTATAACCTTTTCGCGCTAAAAAAAAACTATGTACTTCATAACGAAACCTTATATGCAATTAAGGAGTATTTACAAATAGAGAAGCTACCGTACCCAGCGTTTTTTATGCTTAACAACTAAACTCGATCGAGATAATGAAAACATTTTTTTTTACACTAAAAAATTGCACATGTTGATACAAAATTGTTGGTTAAAACACTCACTTTTTATTTTGTTATTTTCTATTAAAATTGAATGTATTTTAATTTTATCTTGCTTATTTATCGTAAAAAATTTAAATAAATAAACATTTTATTAAATTATTATTCAAAAACATGATAAAAATTAATTTAAAACTTTTTAATTTCTGCAATTAATTATATATAATTAAATATGACGCTATATATATGTAATTTTATATAATTATATATTGTGTAGCAAAAATAATTACTTGGATCAATAGTCCAATTTTTATAAATAATTTTTATATTCAAAACTTGCTTGTTGAGCTGATTTATTTGAGTATAAAATTTAAAGAAAAATGTTTACTTAAACTCCTAAACATTAGTTTTAAATTACGTTGCCTAGAAAAACTGTTATAATCGGCAGATTTTTTTTTCTAAATATTAGTAAGATAAGAATAGCAAAAATAAATCTGTTGAATTTAGTAATATTTATTTATATTTGAGCTCAATTTTAATTTATTGAAAATAGCAAATTGAACTACTAAAATAAGCAAAAACATTTGCTAAATATTAGTAAAAAAAAAACGAAAGTATTTTTTAAGATTTTTTTAATGCGAACGAAAATCTGCCATTCTTAAAACAGCAATCTACAAAATATGCCGATATTTGTATTCTACTAAATTTAAGATAAATATAGCAAAAACTTTGTTGATATTACAGTTTTTGTATGCTGTTTTTAGTCTACAAATATTAAGTAAGATTTTTTTTGCTAATTTTAGCAGAGTAAAATGTTATTTTTAACTAACTAAAATTCGACTCCAATATAACTACAATGAAGTTAAAGTTAATTGTAAAGTTAACAGTTTTATTTTTGCTATTCTTAATTTATTAATATTAAGCGAAAAAAATCTGCCAATTTTAGCAGTTTTTTTCTGAAATGTATATACACTGTGGTGAATAAGTGAGCCAATGTTTTCAAATTAATACAAATTAATATGTATTTATTCCCAAATCTTTTTGGAAAAAAGAATCTAATTACGTATTAGAGGTATGACAATGTGTCCTCTTCACAATCATAGAGGTCTAACTTTTTGGCCCCTACATGTTCTAAAAATTCAAATTGTATTAGAAAAGACCACTGACTCAATTTTGCACCAAGACTCCGATTAACTAAAAACTGTACTTTGTTACAGAACTATTAAGTTTTTTTTTACGTAATAAATATACAGGGCAACTAAGAACATTTTCAAAAAAACATTTAAACTGATCAGACCAATAGATAGAAATTATATCCTTAATATGAGTTTTTAGACTAAAATTAGCCCAAAGGAAATACCTTACAAACAAATAACATTTTCTAAAGTTTCTTTAAATAAGATGGAAATGTGTGCTAATATTTGTTTAACTTTTCTAAATATTTGTTAATTCAATAAAAATTAGTGAAAACATACAAGTTTGGATGGACATCTAAGATTATGAAGAGGGCACCTTAATATACCCTTCTACCCAATTAGTTTAATTTTCCAAAAAAAGACTTGGAGAATAAAAGTATCTTGAGTTTTAATATTAAAACATTGGCTCACTTTTGCATTGTTTGTTAATTTAATATATCTATTGCAAACTTTTTTACAATTAATAAATTCAATTAAAACAAAAGCAGCAATTACAGAAATCAAAAATTTAGCAAAATCTGGAAAATTATGTAAGTGTTTATTTTTATATAAATATATAAAATTGTATATAATTATATATAACTATATAAAGTCAGATAAACCCTTTTTTCGGATATAGTTTTATCTAGCTACATATATCTAATTGTATTTAAGCTTATATATTTATATATAATTATATCCACCAATTCCGTTTATAATTATATATAATTTAATATGCAGCCATATGTAATTATATATAGTTGGTCTATATACATATGGGTCTATATACATATAAATAAATATGGCCCTATATATAATTATATTTGGCACCATATACATTTTTTCAATCGGGGCATGTTTTCATTTGCACGGTGCGAGTTTACGAACAAATAAAAAGGTCATATTGAGAGAGACTGCGGTGGAAAGAAACCCACTTATTCAATACCCTCTATGAACCAATTTCTTGAAAATAATTTTTTGACAGAAAACTGTTCACTGATGACAGCTACATCTCTGACAAAAATTTCAGTGAGAAAAACACCAATTTTAGTATTTTTTTAATATTTGTGATTTCTCTATCAACCATAACCTCTATCAACCACATTAAGATTATCGACTTAATAAAAATGTTTTATTACTACATATATTAAACAAAGTTTTTTACTACAACATCGAGGTCATTTAAATGCTTGTTTATTATTGTGTGCCTTAAAATGCATTTTACGGATTCTTTAAGAAATCGCATTAAATCATTGGATTTTGACGTGCAGTAGTGCGATTCCGTAACTTATTAACGACAATATTCGGTCGTTACAATGTCAAAATTCGATAATTTAGAACATAATTCGTAAAGAATTATTCTTTAATTTTTTCTTACGATACTTGTTCGTTAACTATCAACATAATTTTTTTTCAAATTCAAGCAAATAAAATTCAAATTAACAACTTTTGTCGGTATCTTTTGTCAAATATTAAAAAATTACAGAATAACATTTTCTGTAATTCAACCGCTGCGATTTTTTAATATTGTAATAAATATTGATTTTGGATATGTGTTATCCTATTATTTCAAAATGGTCCTTGGTATAATTTTAGTTTTTTTTTGTACTTGCAATGGTGAATCAAAAAACTTTTTTGTTTAATTTAAGTAAAATTTTTGTAGGATATGTTTTTAATTGTGGTAAATGTTTAAATATTTTTAAAACTACAATTATTCGCTTTATGAGCATTAGACCTGGTCGAGCCAAAAATTATCGAACAGTTGCGCAATTAAGAACTCTTAAAGTATTTACCACATGTTGATGTTAAATTAAAAGTGAATTGTGATGAAGAATAAAATAACTTGCCCAACAGAATTAAAGAACACAGGACATACTGAAAAAAAAAACACTTACATACATGTCAACGTAACGTTCCGCATAGTAAATGGAAACATCAACAAGATTTGAAGCCTAGATATCATACAGGACATCAAACAGAAAATTCTTTCAGACAGAATATCCTGCCTCTGTGAAAACAGTGGAACGAAAAAAAAAACTCTAAAGTGAAATTAAATTGTTATTTCATACATTGTTTACATGATTCACATTACATACTTAACATTGTTTACATCTTTACCTAACATACTTTACATTATTTACCTAACATACTTTACATTATTTACATAATATTCTTTACAAAATTCTCATAGTTCACATACTTTCAATTTTAAAAACTTCAATATGTTTTCATTACACAGTAACAATTTGACTACGAACCAGGATATCTCGACACGTTGACAAATTTTTTGTTTGACGTCCTCTGTGATGTCTTGTTTGATGGGTTTTGTCGATCCTTATATATAAAATCCTTGGTTCTACCACCAGAATATCATTACTTTTCTGAAAATTTAGTTCAGATGAATTCAAAGTAATCGTTAGATTTGTAGCAATGTCGAATTGTCATATTTCTTGTTAATTGTTTTGTTATTTAGCTGTTATAAGTTAGAAAACGTTGAAACTTAATTTATTTACTGTGCCATATTCTTTTTCAGCCAAAAAATATTTGAATTTTTTAATTTATATACTCTCTATCAACCATAGCGACGCGAATAACGCAAAATATTACATAATTTTTATACGTAGGATTAAGTAGTCTTATTTAACTAATATTGTAGAAGATAGATTGATTCATACTTTAGGAGTTTGGACATAAATCATTTTTTGCCTCTCCTGAAAAAATGTCTTTTTGTTAATGGAGGGTATTGAATATAAGGTCTCGATATAGAACTAGTTCTAAGGATTGTTTGAAGAACAGGTACTAGTTCTATAGAACAATTCTAGAACCCGTTCTTGTATCCGTGATTTTTATTTGGAATTTTTACGCTAGGAACTGGTTCTATTGTACGGTTCTAGAACCTTTTCTTACATAAATAAGTTCTAGCATGCTATACACAACTAACGCTTTGAGTCATTTTAGAACTATTTTAAGAACTAATTTTGTAATCATTAAATATATTTGCAATATTTTAAATTAATTTTATTAGTTAATTAGTTAAATATATTTTCAAACTAAAAAGATTGTTTATATGCAAAAATTGTGCTGAAATGAAAGGTAATTACAAAATAGGAATAAAAGAAAGTGCTTTTAGTTGTTTAGTTTAACTACCCAGCAAAAATAGTGAGAAAAAAGGAGTAGTGGAAATACTGTTGAATTGAAAGTTGTTCTAATTTGGGTTTTTAATCGGTGAGGACATAGGAGGGCAGTCGTCCATATGAAGCTACAATTCATAGCTTATTCCCACATCTTTAAATTCTATGAAGAGCCAATGTTTTGATATTATTTTGCATGAGTGCAAAGTATTAATATTTTTTGTTTAGTGGTAACGGTAGCTATAAATACCTACTTCTGTATAATGTATAGAAAAATACCCTTAAGGAGTGATTATTATTTAATTACGAATTTTGTTAGGGCACTTTCATTGATACTTTAAAATCAAATTAATAAAAAATTTACGGTAGAAGAAAATGCGTTAAAAAATATTTTCATACATGCAAATCCAGAAATAGTCCTTAAACTGAAGCTGGGAAGCAATGAACAAGTAAACTATTAAGACTGAAATGAAAAGGGGGCCCAAATCACTGTATTAAGAATAGGAAAATATAGATTTTTTAGAGTTGTTCTAGAACAACTTTCAAAATGTCCCAAAATGTACCTCAACTAAAACTTTGGAACCAGTGAAAGAAGTGGAACCAGTGAAAGAAATGGAACCAGTAAAAGATGTGGAACCAGCGAAAGAAGTGGAACCAGTGAAAGAAGTTTGCTGGGTATATGTAATGTAAAAGATACAAAAGGAATAGAGTTTTAGTTAAAATCCCGAAGATTTCCCCAAAAAATAAGTTTTGTTCTTGAACTTTTGTGATATATGTTAAATATTATGTTTTGGTAAATATTTAACGAGTCGCAAGCGAAAATTGCGCTATTTTTTAGTAAATATTTATTAAACCATTAGCAAATTTTTGTCGGCAACTAAAAGCACTCTACTTTATACCGTTTTTGTCCATCATTTAGCGACATTTTTGCTCATAAAAAAGTTAACAGTTTTGTGGAACTAGTTTAAGATTAGTTAAAACGTTCCAGAAGTAAATTTTTTTCGAGCGTCAAAAAGAAATGCATTTTTATGCAATTTGTTTTTTAATAGCACTTCTCAGAAATATGGCCAACAATTTCCTTTTTTTTATTTTTCAAAATTAAAAGGATTAAATTTAAAAATTTTGGTTTTTAACACTCATTTTAGGCGGATTCATCTGTTTCTTTTTATAAAAGCAAGCACTAACAAATTTTAATAGGATTTGTTATTTTAATTAATATATTTTAATGTTAACTTTCAAATTTAAATTAACTTAATTGAATTAATAAAAAAAAAAATAATATATCAAATAAAAGTAAAAAATATTAAAAGTCTTTGAATTCCTAATATTTTTTTTAACTTTAAATATATTTTGAACGGGTTTCCTTTAATTTTAAATATTTTTTATTTACGATAAATTAAAAAAATTAAATAATTATGTTTCAATATCAAATAAAACATCAAAATGTTATATATTTGCTACAAATTCTGTGAATTAATGAAAAAAATCGCTCAACGTTCAAGGAAAATCGTATTCTAGGGATAAAAATAAGAAACTTTGCCGAAGGAACCATACCTCTAAAACGAACTCTGATGTCCCGACTTTTGACCCATAGGGTCAAATTTTGAAAAAGCCCACATTGACATTTCAGAAAGTAGGTGGAATCTCTACTTCTTCTCCGGGAGACGCGCTAGCAGATTAATGCATAAATCATCATTCTAGGTGACCGTTAAGGGGTTAAAATTTAAGTTGAAAGAGGGCCTTTTAGCCGTGTTTTTATAGCAAAATGTACAAATCTCGGAATAGAGATATTTCAGAAAGTAGGAGGAGTCTTTCCAAAATTAGGGTCTCTATTTCTTCTCCGGAAGACGCTCTAGCAGATGAATGTATAAATTATATGGGTCAAAGTGGGATTTTTCAAAACTTCACCCTACGGGTCAAAAGTCGGGACATCAGAATTCGTTTTAGAGGTATGGTTTCTTCGGCAAAGTTTCTTATTTTGATCCCTAGAATACGATTTTCCTTGAACGTTGAGCGATTTTTTTGCCTCCATACAAATCGACCCGGCCTATTACACATACTACATAATGTTTTCAAATGACAGGAAAAGAGTTATATTATATATAATATAAGCGGACATTAATGAAATTTTTATATCCTCCACACATCGAAATATAGGGCTAAGAACTAGTGTTTCCAATTTATTTATTTTAAAATCCATATTGTAATACAAAAGCCATCAAGGTCAAAAAACGTATTACATAGCAATAACAATCATGAATAAGAACTTAAAACTTATATATAAAATAACAAAATATTATATGCATAAATCATTGCACCTAAAATCAAACCTAACTGTTTTGGCTCCTAGGCCGGTAACAATCAGCAACAGCCCTGCCCACACATTCCATACATTATCCAAAACTCCATATTATGAAAACATTATACAAATTTAAAAAAACAATGCAAACTTTCATATAAAGTTAAATGAAAACAGGTTTATACTATCGTATTCGAGAAATATTCCCGTAATTTGAGTCTAACAACATTGTTGGAGTGAGAGAAAAACTCGTAAATCATAAGGCAAATAATTTCAGCAATGAGCAATCCTCACCATGAAAGACCTCTTAAACAGAGATCATGAAATTTTAGGTACAACTATATTCTCGGTTAATCGATTAACCGATTCCTCGATTAATCGCCTCTATTTCGGGTAATGTCGAAACAAATAATTTAAAACTCAAATAATTAAAATAGGTTGATTAACCGGTTACATTTTTTATATGGATTTTTTCCCAAAACTTGGCAGTTTTCATAACTTTGCCTAAAAAACTAACTAGAAAAACGTAGAAAAAAGAAACGCTATACAAAATGTCACAAAATTCTTTTAAACTCGAGTTAAAGCGATCCTTAAGCCTCTGGGCAATGTACTTTATTAGATTGACAATTTTTTATTCTGTTTTGACTTTTTAAAAAACTCAAATTAATGTTAGCCAATATTTCAATGTATTTCAAGACAAGGTTGAATATGTTTTGCATCGTTGTCACATAACTGTTAACCAATTTACGAATTAATCCGAATTAATATGAATCCGAAAAAAAATTCCAAAAATGGGTTTTTGTGGTAAGATTTGAAAAAATGTAATTTTAAAAAATGATTGTAAAAGATTAAATGATAAATGTCAAAAAAAAAAACTTGCTCTGCTGATAACATTTTTTTAACGGCACTTAAACTACATTCGAACTGAGCCCCAAAATACATTTTTTCAAGTTTTCGACTCAAATTCCATATAAATTTTGAAACGAAAACTTGAAAAAACGAATATACTTATTTTGGGGTCAAATATGAATGTAGTATTAGATTCCTTCAGTATAAAATCCCAAGATTTTAAGGCATGTTTCATTAAAACATCGCACGATACTTTGAATCATCCTCAATAAGAACTTTTTAAACCACTATTAAGCGGTCAACTTTACCTGATATTTCACAAAAAAAAAGTAGATCTTTGTATTTTTATTGATAAAAACCAAAGAACTATATTTTTTACATCGGTTAATCGACAAAATAGGAATAATCGATTAACCGGTTAATCCATTTAAGCGATTTTTCAAATAATGCCTTAACCGGCTAACCGCCTAGGTCGAATAATTGGAAACACTACTAAGAACGCATAAAGTATATATATTCTTGATCCTTATTGAATTTCAAGTCGAATTAGCGATATCCGTCTGTCTGTTAAAATGGGCATCACGGCGCGAAAACTCAATCGCGACTGCTTACCTAGATGAATAGACATCTTGGTGAAAAGTTTGGTATTGAAAATGAGCAAAATCGGTCCAGCTGTTAAAAAGTTATTAGTGAAAACGTGAAGGTACCTCTAAATTGTCCATACAAAGTGCTGTATATAGTAGAATTCCATAATAGCGTCTGGTGTATAAAGTTGTATGTCATATGTTTCAGCAACGTTTAGAGTACTAGAGTAATATTATAAATTCAACTCCAACATTTTTTTCTACTACAAAAATAGTTTTTACCTCAAAATTTTAATTTTACCACACAATTTCTTTCTTATACCCAAAAAGTGGTTCATCTTAAATTTTTATTTTACCTCTAAGGCCTGCTAACTTATCTGAAAATAACCAAAGTATAGGGTTTAAACATAGTTATGAATGTAAAATTTATATGAATATATCTGTGGTTAAAGTTAAACTCATGTAATTTTTTCGAAAAGTTACTCGCCCTAAATGTTTTTTCTTTTCATTATTTTTTTGTTTCATTTGTAACATATACACTGCCGGTAAAACCAATTTTAATGCATATTCTTGTTTTAAATAAATATTTGTAAAATTTTGAAATACATTAGGTCAATTTGGAAATATGATTGGAAATTGATTCTAAACAATTAAGTATTAAGTATATGTATATGTATATAACAAACAGTTGTACTAGTATAGCCGAAAGAAGATATTAACTGGAAAATATAAATGAATTAATCTAATGACTAAGGACAAATAATTTTGTAAACATCTAACATTGGGTGGAAAATGGTAAGTTTTTGTAGATTAAGTTGCGGATAACAATGCATTTTACACCGTAAGTTATATCAAAGACACGATTGTTTGACCTGGAAATCGGTTTACAACTGTAAACCTCTTCATTATTAAAGAACTCCTAACATTTTGTACCATATGCATGTTTCTTTTTGTATATTTCACAGATATCAACGTTTTCCTAACTCTGGTATGCCTAATCGCTTCAATTATCCTATGAGGGAACCTGAAAATCAAATGCGCCCTTTTAATAACATAGCATCTGTGTATGAAGAGGTTGCAGCTAAAGTTGGAGTTGGGTGAGTAATTTGTTAATATAATACACCAATTGGACAGTATATATTGAATCGATATAAAATATTTGTAGAATAATTGACGATCCATTAGAAGCCTTCAATCGCATTATGAAAGAAAAAGAGAAAAAGAAAGACGAACGTCGTTCTCCTGAACGCCGCAGAAGATCGAAAGAACGTCATATCAGAGGTAATTTTCGTACTTCTCCGTATAACAATCGTACTGCAAAAGATCATGGCTATCACGATAAAAGAGGACGATCACGAGATAGAGACAATGACCGCAGATGGCCTCGTTATGGCAAAGTAATGGATAAAGAAAGAGAACGGGAGCGAGATAGAGAACGTGATAGGGACAACAATCAGGGCTATAGACCTAGACGTTCTAAGTCTTTAGAAAGAAATTCCAGGTTAACATTAACATTAACAATAACTATTAAGTATTATTTATAAATATCGGAATTTTAACTTTTAGATCTAGATCTCTATCACCGCCTAGCAAAAGGTATAGATCACCCCAAAATATCAAAACCCATATTGTTCATGAAAAGTAAGTGTATCGGACGCAGTGTAAATTTTAAAGAACTTGTAATTAATGGTCAATTTTTAGGTCTCTGCATCATTATCACCAAAAATCTAGACTGGATGATCATGAAGAAGGATTTCACGGCAATAGGTAGGGCACATACTTTATTTACAAAAATTTATTTTAACACGCATATTTATAAAAAATTTTAGACGTCAAAGGGAGCCTAGTAGGTGTATTGGCAACTCTACAAAAACATTTGATACCAGAGGTGCAAGTAGACAACGTATGGACCATGAAGAGAGAAATTTGGACTTAAGGTATGTCTTATTTCTGTAATTTTGCTACGCAACTATTATATGATTTTTCAATTCCATTTTAGGAAACCATTTAATTTAAATGATGAAAACTCAGAACCACCACCACCTGGTTTCGAATTGCAAACCTTCTCGTAATCCATTCCATAGTAATAATGCTTTACCGTCCCCGTCATCCAATAGGGACAGAGATAGGGCCCAGCGAAACAATACTCCTGATCTTTATGAGAAATGTGTTTCACAGGACTTGGAGGATAACAAAGTGTATAACATCGGAAAAAAAACTGATCGGAGATCCGGAAGTAGATCTGGATCTCGTTCTAGATCACGTTCTCGATCAAGTATTAGAACGATTGAAAAACGTAGAAAACTTCATAGAAGTACTACACCAAAGGGTAAGCCAAGTGTTAGTCATTCAAAACGTGACAATGCCTTGTCGTCGCAAAGCAAACATAAGAGCGAAGAGCGCAACAGCAAAAAAGACAAGGAACTCAATGAACACGAGTCCAAGCGACGCAGTATGACACCACCCAGAGTGAAAGAGTTAGTAAGTGATATGCATCAGACTTCTCCCGAAACTGATCATAAGGAAAGAAAAGAAAAATCAGAAAAAAGATCGAAAGAACGCAAAAAGCGACGAAAAGATAAAAGTGAGCGTAAAAAGATTAAAAAGGAGAAAAAATCTAAAAAGGAACGACACCGCCAAAAATTAGAAGAAGAAAGAGATAACACAAACAAAGACGATGAAGAGGAAGAGGAAGAGCAAGAGGAAGACCACAATGTATCAGCCCAAAGTCTGGAAATCGAAACAAAATCGGATCATGAAATTGTTAAACAAGACGACTTAGAAGAGGAGGGTGAATATCATAGTATGGAGAAAGAACTGCCTCCTAATGCTACACCGAAGAACGATCAGAAGGGTTCTAGTCCTAAACCGATTGAATTAACTCCCAAACAACAAACCGTTGAATATAGAGATAAAACTCCAACATCTGATATTAAGTTTTTTGATGCGGTATTGGATATTCACGAATATGAGACCGATTTCGATGATAACAGTTTTAAACATAGGGACAATTCAAATAAACTTGTGCCTGAAGCATCCAAGTGGGAACTGGAAGATCCGGTGATCTCTGCCGCCCAGTTCGGTGAAGATAAATCCGAAGGTAAGTTGTCCCAGAATAACACAGACAACAAAGTGACAAATGACGTTATTGTACGTGCTGAAAAAGCAATTTTTGCACGCGCTATCAATGCTATACGGCCACTAGAAGCTCGCAAGAAATCCGTTTCAAAAGAAAGATCCTCGAAATGTTATGGGGATGATAACGATAATATGCGAAACATACAAATTACATTGCCTGTAAATATTAGTAAAGAACGATCAATTGAAGTAAAAAGTGAGAGTAGTGAAAAAAAGAAATCAATTAAAGATCGGCTGGGTAGTAAAGTTAGTCAACCCATTCTTTCACAAGTTGGCGATTCGCGGAGGGAGTCTTATCCAACAGATCGGGATAAAGAACATGAACGGCGAACTAAGGCAGGCCTAGACAGTAAGATTGCTATCAGCAAAAGAAATGAACTCGAGAAAAACTCGCGTGATCGTCAGGCAAGAGATAGGGGAAAAAACAGAGAATCAGAGAAAGAAAGGGACAGAGATCGCGTTAGGGATAAAGAAAAAATACGACATCGGGAAAAGGACAATGGGGAGAAAGATAGAGAACACGAAAAAGATAAGAATCGTGAACGAACACGCGACCGAGGCCACGAATACGTTGCAGATCGCGGTGGCCTTCATAGCAAAAGTAAAGATCACAAAGTGACAAAACCAGAGAAACCACATTCGTCTGAAAAGGATCATCGCGAGCACGAGAATTTTTCACGCAAACGTCATCAATCGAATACCTCCCCAATTTCTCAAAGAAAAAGGAGTATCTCTTCTTCTAGCTCTGACTCAGATGATGGCGATCGTAAGCGAAAGCATGCTAAATCTGAAAAGAAATCGCGAAAACGCTCCGAGTCTCCCGACAGCGATAGTGGTAAAAAGTCAAGCAAAAAGAAGAACAAATCAGACAAGAAGAAGAAAAAGAAAAGCAAGAAATAAGTGTTGTATTAATTGTAAAAATCACATACCTACCCAACACCCACGAAAACACATAGGAATGCTCATATTCAGCATTTACAATACATACAAAATGAAATTTATAAAATATATATACATATATAAAAACATACATTTATTTAAATAATATTAAGGAAATTTGATTTTCTTTTTAATAAAACTTAACTAATGAGAAAATTTCCCAAAATTATAGCGATATTTTTTCTTTCAACCTTAGCCTCATTTTAACAATGTCACGTTTGCTGACTGCGTCTTTAACTGACGCATTTGTTGTTGTTTCCCATATAAATTTTGAATTTAACTGTTTGTCAAATTGATATAATTGGTATACATAAATAAAAATAATAAAAAATGAGATAATAATTAAAATACAATAATATTAAAAATAAACAAAAAAAAATATATTAATAAAAAGGAGTGATAAAAGTTTATTTAAAAAAAAAAAATTGTGATGATAGTTGTATGAAAAATTTTGTGACTATTATCTCTAAACTTATTAAGCAACATGCTCTGATAGTATGTGCTCTGGATTACTGCGTAACTCGGTTCGAAAAAGTTTTAGAATTCGGAAATTTCTGAAAGATTTCTGTATTCGAAACTCTTTTTCGAATCGAGTTACGCTGTAACACCCCTGATGAATGAGTTAATGCAAATATACGCAATCAAAATTAAAAAATTTAATTTAAAAAAATATAAAAAAGCACCAAAAACTGTGTCAATAATACTGAAAGTGTGTGTAAAACACTTTAGACCTTAATTTTTAAATATTAATGACGGTTGTAATTTGTCTATAAAGTTTTATGTTTGCGATTTGTAGACATCATTGTGATCATTTCTCATAGTACCTACATGTTGTGGCGGATGGGAAAAACGTATAAATATTTTTGTTTAAACATAAGTATGCAGAATATTGTCCTCAAGTTTATTTAGGGGGATCGATGAAATGGGTTTCTGGAAAAAATAACGCTTAATATTATAATAAACTTTAATCTCACAATATTAAACCGACAAGTGTTTCCGTTTGTATGAGCTTATTGATCTGTGTAAGTTGTTTGGAAATGAGGCAATCTTCTAAGAAAAACAAAACAGCTACTAAAAATGATAGGCTACCCAATACCAACGCATTAATTCGAATGTTGTCTGGCACATATTCAACTGTATAGAAAACCATAACACCTTCAAAATAAAAAAATAAAAATACCACAATTGTTTCTCAAAATGCCGCAATACATTTGTATTGTTCAATGTAAACCAGGGTTGGCATTCAATACCTTTTCATTCTTATTATGAAAAGCAACCACAGTTACATCAACACCAAAATGAAAATTTTAATAATGCAATTCCATTAAACCATGTCTCTTTTTTTTGGCCGATTTGATTTTGTAATATCTTTACCTAAAGCGAAAATACCGCTAAAATACCGACATACCGATTTTTTATTTTGTGGATATAAAACAATTTAATAGGTAAAATGTTGAAATACACGCCGTGATAATAGAAGGTACATGTAATCGTAGTTTTAAAATTTTCATATCGATATTGATGTGGGCGTTTTAAGCAACGGGCATTTTAATGAAAAGGTAGTGTTTGCCAACCATGATGATTAAACTGACCTTGGAGAATAAATATAATTACACCAAAGCGCAAGAATAGAGTATCAATGGTAGAAGTCATTTTCTTAAAGTTGATCATTCTAAAAAAAAAAGCATAACTGAATGCAGTCAGTGTAATAATTTAACATTCATTTTGTATGAAACGCAAAATTTCGCCAGTAGATTGGCAAATTTTTGAATTTCATACAAAATGTATAAAAAATTATAATATAAATTAAAATCGTGAACAAAATATCCGCAAAAAAATGATAATTTTTCAGCAGTTTAAGTTTAGTCGTGAAAGGGTTAAATAACCAAAATTATGAGCGTTGTGTTATAAAACATTTATTGTAAAAAAGCAGCATTCATCCACGAGTGTGAAACGTTGTATCCGTTCATGAGATGAAACGGAATGATATTATCATAACCACAAGACTGACCAAACTTTTTCCAATAATTAGCGTGACAATAAAACCCATACCCAACAAAAAACTTCAAACATCCTTGTACGTATTTGCATATTTTCCTGCTCTACAAATTATGTTTGTTATTTGGATTTAAAAATACATAAATTTTGAATAAAATTGTTCAAATTTGATTATTCAAAATTCAAAGTATTTAATTAATCATAGTTCTGGTTAAACAGAATTTTTGATTAATCGATTAATCAGAAAGTTAGATTAATCGATTAATCGCACATCCCTAAAAAATCGATTTTTAGTAAAATCAGCAACAAGTGCGATTTCAATAATTATTGACACCAAAATTGGTTCAAAATTATGTATGACACTACACATTTTTGTTATAAGAATTGAAAAATAAATAAACAAACCGGAAACTACAATTGTTGGTCCCCGCGGGTTAAGCTTTGATGAAAATCGAAAGATGAAAAATGCCACTCTAATGTACACTCATACGTACCTGTTCAATAAACATACCGCTATTATAAATGTGTAACCAGCATAGGTAAATATACTAAAGTCATTACCCTCTTGCGACCATGTAACGTTAGGCAAAAGATTCCACTCGTTGGATGTTTTTTGGTTTATTTTTAAAATCATGCGTGCCTTATTGTCAGTGATTTTTTTAAAAATCAGAGCCATTATACATACAATCTATAATGAGTTCAAAATAATTAAGAATTTTCGCATTCCAATATTTAATATCATTATACGTACAAGTTGTAAAATCTTAAAGCTTATGCTACGACCAGACTGACTCATTTCGGGGGTATAGTAATACTAAACAATGTTACCCAAACATTTTTTAAACGCAAATTATCATTCCCAATATAGTGGAAATCTAAGCTTTTCTAAATGCAATTGTCAAGTTTTTTCCCATCAATTATTTTATTTTTCATGCATGTTAAGAAATGGAGGGAAAGACAAAACAAAATGTTGTAGGTAGTATATGTTAATAATCATTAAAATTACTATATGTATGTATAGTCGAAATTTAAAAAGCAACAATACAACGCTTTTGGCACATTTTTCTGGTAGTTGGTAGCATGGTAATTTTTTAGGAACATATTGAATTAAATTATTACGATATTTTTAAATTAATTTGATTAAAAACCTTTAAGTTTTTTCATTTACCAGTTAGTGCTTTAAGTTACCTGACTTAAAACAAATATGTTTATTATAGTAACGAACTTCGACCAAATGATTTAAATTTTTATTAAAGAATTTCGGTGTGAAGAGTAAACAAATTAATTTAATTTTAATTTATTTCAAAAAACCAACCGAGCCCTTCGGGCCATATATAGTTGGTAGACCAACATTAACAATCAACTTCATTATGTCACTTAAAACTATAAAACCTTAAATATCCTATTTTCTAACAATATAAAACAGTTTGTATATAGCAAGTTTAATTTACAAAAATTTAAGAAAAAAGTTTAAAAGAATTATTAAAGAATAAAGAAAATGGCATAAACTCACATGACAAAATGTATTGCAGTTTAGAGAATTTTGAAAATTTTTGCACATCAAATATCATTTACAGAATATTCTAGCATATTCTACAAGTTTGCACTTGAATGTTTTTAAAGATAGATCAAAAGATCTAAGGGGTAAGGGTAAATGGTTCCAACACTTAGCTACACGAACATGAAACATGAAATGATATAAAATGTCTATGTACATATTCAGGGCAATTTGAGAGCATGACTTTATGATAGAATAATAGCAATCGAATTCGAACAAAATTATTAAAATTGCATTCCAAAAATTTATAAATATGCCTCGAAACATGATCATATGTGGCTTCAATTTGTAAACAAAACGTATTATTTTATTAAACAGTAAATTTCGTTCATTGAAGTCATCGACACTACACAAAGAAAAAACTTCAATTAACGTCTGTTTAAAGAGACACTAGATGGAATATGATTTTTTTTTTATAAATGATAAGACCTTCCAATAGAACTATACAACCTTTCGTTTGAGTAGAACCAACAAGGATATTATAGTAAAAACTTTGGTATTATCTAACACTGATGATTGAAAACAATTTAATTTGTTAAACGAGCAATACAATTTTATAGTTTTTTGTTACAAATTAACAAAAGAAAATATGATAAAAGATTGCATTTACTTTACTACTACTTAACATGGTTCAGATAATAAACTAGTACCAACTAGCTGCTAGCTTTCCTTATCAGAACACACATTTTTCAAGTAACGTATTACTTTGACAGTTTTATTTTTGTTATTGATGAATTAATAAATAAATAAAAAAAATAAATACATGTTGTTTTAAGAAAAAAATTAACTGCTTTATTATCTATTTGATACATAAAAATTGTTCAATAACAAAGTCATAATAGTTTGCCAAATTTAGATTGTTTGAATTGAGACATAATTTCAAAACTACAAAATTTATATAAATTCTTTAATTGTCAAAATAATTATGATTAGGACTCTAATATAAAAATATAATTTGTACAGTAAGAATTAACTAAATCTACGATGTTTTGGCCTTTTTGGTTTCCTTCGTAGCAATAAGCGACTTTGGATAAGCCTCCGTAAATATAATTGTTCCAGTAAATACTAAAATTGTACCAACCCAATGGTAGAGCGTAAAAGAATTTTTAAAATATAATATTGAAAACAACAGTGAGACGAACTTGCGCAGAGTCACTACCAGGGTAACTGTCAACGAACTACATTCGGCTGTTAAAACGTATACTGAACTGATACACACATATTGAGTTATCATGTTACATATTAAATAGAAAATTTGTTCTGGAAAATAAGAATTTACTCCTGCAATGACTAAAGCTTCGCTGGTGGCACTTATCACGAGATGATCGAAAATGTTTTTTCCCATTAACATAAAGCCGGGTAAAGGTAAAAGATGCTTAAAATAAGAAATGAATATGGTCAATAAATATCAAGTATATATCATGTAAATTTCTTAATTACCGTGTAATATAAAGCCTCTCGAGATCTTTTTCCGAATTTTTTATACAATACTTCTTGATAGATACCCATGCATGCCGATATTAGGAGGGCAACAGTCAGTATGGCAATACCCACACACCACCAAAAAACAACTGAGTATTTGTCGTCATCAGTGGAGTTTGTTTTCAGTTTGGGATTACTGGTATCTTCCTATAAATTTAAAATTAATGTTATAAATTATTTCATTTTCATTATAGTAAATTCCGGCTAACTAAGTGCACTGCAATTCTTTGTGCGCCTTTTCTTTTTTAAGGATTTTTATTCAAAAGGGATAAGTGTACAAGAAGGTTAAGTCTACATGTTTTCGTACACTTGTACGCACTGGACCTAAGTGTACATATTTTATCATGGGTTAATAGGGCGATCAATCGAGTAAACATCTAGTAAGCCGTTTAACTATATTAAATGTGGACCAATATCAAAATTGAAAACATGGGTAAGACAAAGAAACATTTATTTTATTAAGTAGTTTTTTTAATGAACAAAACAGCTTTCTTTAAGTAAGGACTAAAGTAAATAATTTGTATACAAAATTGGTTTCACCTTTGAACTATGTAGTCCGATTTTTATAATGACTTTCATTGCTTAAATGTTAGCTTCTGATCCGTGTACAATTTTATTTAAAATACTTGGATTTCTAAGAGACTCGATCAAGTTAAAATCCTTCAGTATATGTCCATAACGATCACAACAATTTCCCACCCACTAAGCTTTAAAAATTTACTTATCTGTTTTCCTAAAGATTCAAACGTCCACAGTACGTTTTTTTTATATTGACACAAGGTCACAAATTTAGATCAATACCAACAAAATACTCCATGGGCATAACAATTTATAAAATATCAAACCATATATAAGTTTCAGTCTGTACATCAAGTTTTTACAAATCATCCAACAAATTTCTAGCTATAACAAAATTAATTTTTTCTGTCCAGGACATTTATTTAATATCTTACCACTTTTGTAGCTGATACCAAAGTACAAGTTATAATTCCAATTGTTATTAATAACACCGATAGATATTTTGAAGTGCCATAACTTTTCTTGAGTATTAAAATTCCCATTATCATGTTAGCCATTAGGGAGCCCTATAATATAAAATTTCATATTTTCAAATTTGGTGTCTCGTGATGACTACTTATACATACTGCTCTGAAAATCATATGCAGAGGCATGGGAATATTGAAATTGAAGGCATAATTATTGCATACACTAGTAACAAAGAACATAAGCACTAATATGGCATAGTCCTTAAAGCCAATGACAGGCTTTACGGATCCAAATTTGGAGGTAAATATGTATCCTTCGATAGCTATAAATAGAAATTGTGAGAATGTTATAAGATTCCCAGCACCAGCATCATGCCTTAAAGAAAACAATTTTAAAAAGAAAATGATTATTAGATTTATAAAGAAAACTTTATTTAAACTTACTTCACTATTAATTCCAAAAATATCACATTGCTGCAACAGCCAATAAATACACCCAAAACAGCGGACCAAGCTCTTAGATTCATTATTTTACTTTTCCTTTATCGAATAGATCTGGAAATATACCAGCTACATATATATACGATAGTAAAGTGACAAAAAATATTATTGTCAAAATTAACTTTCTTATGTACGTATAGCTAAAAATAAATGTTATAATATTGTAAAATAAGTACCTACATGAATTGTCAGTCGATAGAGTAAGAAAGATGATTGCGGACGTTAGTTTTTTTATTGGTTTGTTTTCGTGATTCAGCAAAAAGAATATGTATGAACTCACTGTATCTGATAACAGGGGCTAGGGAGTTTCATGGTCATGCATGATTGTTGTTTAGATACAAATTCAAAAATTTGAAATAAAATGTCAATTCATATTTTTGCTATCAAAGCATATTTTTTGCAAATTTTGCTAAAAATGCATATTTTGCTGTATAAAATGCATAATTTTAAGCATATTGTTTATACAAGAGAAAATTCTTCCCGTAACTACATGTCAGCCATTCGTGTAATAAACGGTAATTGTAATCTTAACTGTAGTGTTAGTCATTTTACTATGGACAATTGTAAAATAACTATTTTAGCAGTCATTTAAAAACATAACTAGCCAAAAATATCGTGTTTTAGTAAGAGTTGTTTTGTGTAGTTATTTTGGCAACTTCGCAGAAAGCTGTGAAAAATAATGAAATGAGTGTATAAATAAGTTTTAAATATTTTTATTATTATATTTATTTTTTTTGGTTCCAGAAAATAGTAAACATATATACATAGTATATTAAATAAGTTTTATATTTTCTGAATCGACTTAAGGCCGCCTAATACAACAATAATTGATATATGTAGTAATATTTTTTTAGTTGTTTTTTATTGCTTCGACGGTTATTTTTACTAATATTGTAGTTATTTTTATTATAGTTGATAATAACTAAAATGTTTAGCCATTTCCATGACAAATGTAGTCATCGCCTTTTTTATTACATTTGTAGTTGTTTTAAGTGTAATTTTTAGTAGTTTCGATGCCCTGAGTGACGAAGACAAAATTGGCAAAGTCTTTTTGTGTAAATAAAAAACACTATTATAAATGAATGTACTTCCTTGCCCTATTGATATCTAATCTCTGCTACTTTTGTATGTCCACTATAGTGGTTGTTGATCGTGACTTTGAAATAGTTACCATTCCAAATGATTTCTTTTTAATGAAAAATCTCTTAAAATTCTATTTGAATAGCCTTATGTAATAAAGGTAAATTGAAATATCAAATGCAAATTTTATAGACAAATAAACTTTTACGTGTTTCGATTAATGAATTAATTAAAATATTACGATATTATGCATCTAACTTTGTTAATCCACAAATGATATCAGTTGTATGAGAAAAATGTAACTGCAAGTATGAACCATGTCACGTTGAAGGTTGCAATGAACTTTGTAGAAATTTAATTGAAATCTTCTAAAGTTATTTCAAGGTGTTATATTTTTTTAAAATAAATTACTTTTTCTTTCGAGTTTTGATGTAGATGGCGGTGTAAAATAAATTACTTGCTTAATGTTGTTTAATATCACCCGTGCTTGTATAATAAAAAAACAAATATATTATAGAGTTGTAAATGTATTGAGTATTCCACTACTGAGTACCCTATACTGAAAATAGTACTCTGAAAAACAAAAATACAACTATGTTTATAAAGAAATATTTGTCTTAAAATTTATTTTTGTTAACAAAATGTTAAGAAAGTTTTGTCTCAAAAAGTGGAAATTGTAATTAAAAAAGAGATTAAAAAAATATTTATAAATTTGAAGAAAAGCATTTTTAAATATATAAATTATTTTGAAGTTGTATTTATTCGACATTTCAATATTTAATAAATAAGAATATTCCAGCTCGAGGGAGTTTTTAATAATAATGTCATCTTTTGGAAAATATTTTAAAATAAATCAGGATTTAATCTGTTACAGAGCGGTCCGTGGTTTTTAAGAAAAACTACACAACACCTTTTGAAGGAGCCTTTTCCAAAATATGCTCATACCAGTTTGTACACACAACACTTTTTGTTAATAGAAAAAAAGTTTAGTTTTTTTGAGTTACACACAACCAGATATATGCTTAAAAAATCGGGTTTAGGCCCATAAAAAAGTACAGAAATTTACTAAATTTACTTTTAAAAGCGCAATTTTTTAACAATGTTTCTTAATCACTTTTTTTTTGGTAAAATATGAACCAATTTTGCCAAAAAAAACAGAGAGTTCCTTTTTAGAAATTACGCATATAAAAGCTTTAAACATTTTGGATATACTCATTTCCGAAATCTTCTAGTGTTTTGATTTGTGTTTATTTATTTGAATAATTTAGCAAACACAAAAAAATATTTAAACATTTTTAAATAAAAAAAACATATCTTGGAATTTTTAAACCATTTTTGTAATGATGATACACACAGAGAAAAACGGCGGGAATGTTTTCAAAGTGCTATGTAATTATACAAGCACATAAGTTTCAAATTAGTTCTCTAGTAAAATATATTAATTTTTTTTGGAAATGTTTTACTAGTCATGTATGTATGTATTTTACAAAAGAGTGTAAATATTTTACTAAAACTTTATAAAACAAACTTGAAACTTATGTAGTTGTATAATTACTAAGCACTTCGAAAACATTCCCGTCGTTTTTCTGCGTGTGTCGTTTTTGCATTCGACAACCGGTAAACCAGTTGGTATTGAGGTACTCAATACTTTTACAACACTACTCCCTGCTGTGTTGTTTGTTTGTCGAGCTCATTTTAAGTCTCAAATAAAATTAAATTGAAAAATTTGTCGAGCTCATATAGAATATAGTTTACGGCACAGATTATATATAATCTGTAGTTTACGGGAAATATTATGGCCAACATTCTCAATAAAAACTTTGAACTTTTAAAGCAGTTATTTACTTATTGTTTGAATGCAAAAAACAACACAAAGGATACGGTGAGTGAAGTAGTAATAAGTGATTTTTTTTTGTAACGTTGCAATATTTCAGAAAATTGACCTGGATGAAAAGCTTAAAATTGGTTCGTTGGAATTCGTATTGATAAAGAAAGTGAATCGTTTGGTCAAGTATAAGGTACGCTCAGGTCGAGAAGAATTGCAAGCCCAGAAAACTTTAGTCGATTGCAATCGTTTGCATTTGCAAAATCTCCTCTACGAAGTCAATTACCTAAAACGGGAAATCAAACACTGCTACAAGTTTAAAAGTCAAGATGAAGACATTGACATCTATGAACAGAGATCTGTCTTGGTAACCGAGGCAGACCTGAGTCACAAGGATCGCATAGCACGTTTAGAAAGAGAACTCAATTTGCGTAAAAAGCTGTCGAATGATTATAGCAAACTGTTGAATGACAAGACAATAGTCTTTAACCAAATTATTGTTAAAATGGAAAACCTGTCAACATTTGCTCCCTCACTACGTACCCTATTAAAGGCCACCCGACCATTACAGGAAGCTCTAGAGTTGCCCATAGAGCAAAAATGGAAATTAGAACACAAAGTTCATATGTTGCCACAACCCCTCTATTTGACCTATGTTAATTTAAGAGCAATTGAAATGCTAGAGGCTTGCTTTGAACTAACCGTCATTGGACAAGAAGATGATGTAAAAATGTATGAAAGTAGAAAAAATGCAAATACCTCCGAACAACCAGAACAGTTATATTGGATGAGATCATATCCACTATCGCTCCAATTAAAGGTAAATCAATAAAGAACGCGACAAGATGTATAGTAATCATTTTTTCTGTTTTAGTTTTCTGATACAAGCTTCATTAATGACTATATAACTATAAGGATATTCTATTTGCCCTTACTGAAGATTGCTACAGCACACTGTGAGATTCGTTTAAATGAAAACAGCACAAACCTTATGGAAAGTAATTTTTTGCAAGATTTTCTAAAATTCATAAACGAAGATGATTTGGGTGAAACATTACCATATCCGGAAACAAGTTTAAACGTAAGTGATATATTTTATGTGAATTACACACCTTGACAAGCTTTTTTGGTTTGAATGCCGATATGTGATTCATATACTCGTTAATGCTCTGATTGCAAAGCCGGCGTCCAAATTTTTCCATCGCCTCACAATTTTAAGCAAACCGCGGTTAAAGTTGCAATAAAAATGGCTATTTTGGCTCTTTTTGAAGCTGAGTACCTAGGCTACTTTTAAAAATGTAATATTTGGTAATTTTTTTGATGGAGTATTTTCCAAATGCAAGTTTTACCTATACCCAACAAACCAAACGATATCATTTCGATGATAAGTTTGCCCGAGAATGATATCATTATAGATTCATAAGCAATAGGTACTGTGGAGAAAAATACACATTCGATAAAGATATCGTTATTCCATGAAATGACGATATCGTTATGATATCAAAAGTTTAAGGCAGCGCGATAAAAATTTCGATATATTCCAGAATATTTGTCGTTATATTATCGTTAAATTTATCATATACGATATCTTTAACAATTTTAAAAATAATATCTTTAATATATAATATATATAATATATAATAATATATTTCTTATAATAACCTTTGTTTATTAAATATTTTATTATGCGTTTTATTTTTTTTTCAAAAATAAGAAATAACTAAAACTATGTTATAAAAATACACTTAAATTAAGTAATAAAAACGGATAAATGAGTATTTTAAGCACGGAACAATAGTCAAACCCTTTCTTATCATTACCAGCAGTGGCACATCAGTAACGGTCTTCACCAGTCTCGCTGGCATCGCCTGAGCGGGGAGCAGCAGCATCTGCGGGTCAAGCTGTTTTAGGAAACAAGAGCTGGGTGAAAATGCAAATAACTGCGCAAGAATTCAATACCTTCATTGCTCAAGTACCAGCAGTAATGTGTCCGGGCTTATTGTTCCTTAACCAAGCCCGGGAGAAATGGGACTGCAATGAGGATGTTCTTAAGCTCAGGGTATATTTTTTGGCTCCCTTTAAAGATGTATTCGTAGATAGCTACACGATGATCCTTTGGCATAAACATCTTTAACGACTTGATAGGAGCAGTCAGCGGAAACAGATGGAAACAACCGATATTCTTTACCTGAAAAGAAATATTTACTGTTAGCTGTATCTTTGATTAAATGTGGACCTTTACTTACCAAAATTGTTCCCAAAGATATTGTATTTCTCTTATTTAACAATTTAGTTAAATATTTTTCAGAATTAATGAAAGTTTTTGAAGTTTGATTTAATTATTTTGAAAAAACTTTGAAGTTTTTTTCCAAAAACTAAATTTTTTTTGGAATATCGAAAAAAACTTTCACATATTTTTTTAAAAACGATATCATAAATGATACAGTATCATTTCTTGCTTTGTTGGGTAATTATAAAAAAATTTTAAACGTTTGTTAACTCTTTAAAGAGAAAAAAAGTAAAAATATATCTATCATCGTAATAGAAATACTTAACCTGTTCGGATGTGGTGTGCACACAGCTCCAAAAATGGCTAAAAGCGCAATTTTCAGCATTTTTAATCGTGGTTTTCTCAAAACTGTGACGTGATGGAATAATTTTTAAAACAGATTTGGAATCAGCGAGACAAAATCTATTAAAAATATATATGGATGTTGAAACGAAATCGATTTTTTCTATTTTTTTATATTCCAGCTTCAAAAGCATAACTTGTCGATTGATGAATTTCAAAAATATATGTGTAAGAATAATTTGGGCAAACCTTACCGTTGGCTTCAACAAATGTGTGGTAATTCATCATTTAATGATGTCAAGAGTGATCACTTGCAAACTCAAAAACTAAAAGACTTTACATTCGATTGCGTTAAGAAAATCAAAAGTTATTGGCTTTCCCGTTTAAGTTTGGTAGCACAAGTACGTACTTTTATGAACAAAAATATAGATGACTATATGGACAACAAGGAAGGGAATGTATTAAAACCAAACTGTACTTTGGTACAATGGTCTGCTGTATCATGGGAAGAATTCGAGGGATCACAAACTACTAGTCCCCTAACTAATCAACAACTGGCTGATGAGAGTTGCAGTTTTTTTCGAGCCGTTATTGTTCTAAGTTCGGCAAAAATGGAATGTTTGATAAGTGTATCAAATAAGTTTCCACTAAACTTACCCTTCTGGACAATAACAGTGCACTGGAATGGCCATCATAATGCTTTGAACAACTCCTCAATAAAGGTATGTAAAATAAACAGAGATTCGAAGGAACTAATTCACTATTGGATTTAAATGGAAATTTGAACAAAGTTTTAAATGGCCCTTTATTTTAAGTCATTAATTTTGTTGCGTTTTTAACTTGTTTTGCCCAAATATTAATTTTGGTTAATTGAGTTATTAAAACTCAGTTCAGTTTGTTGACTACATGTGATTAAACATTTTATTTTATCCCTTAAGTAAGGATAACATCAGCGTAGGGTTTGCTTAAAACATATTTTTTCACAATTTTTGGAAAGTTTAGGTAGATATAAAAAGGATTAATTATTAAGCTCTTATACTGAGCTACGCACGATTTGTTTTATTACTATTTCTTATATGTTGCAGATAATGGAACTCTACACTAATTCCCTGAAAGATTCCAAGGCTACTTCATCGAATTTACTGGCAAAGCAGTTATTACGTACTATGTACAGTTTTGATATATTCCTTGAAACCGAGGGTCCTCTCTATCAACCGTTAGAGTACAATAAGGAAAAAAGTTTTATAAAGTCATTTTCTAAACGTATGCGCGTAAGGCCGTATAAAAGAGTCACAAAAGGGTCTGTAAATTATTTTAAGCAGTGAACATTTTTATTCAATATGTATAACTTACGTTTTCATTCGAATAGTTTACAAATGGCAAACTAATTTTTTTTATTTCATTATTGTTTGAGTAAAGATGCATAAACCATAGCAATTAACCATGTTTTTATTTATTTGTGCGCCCCGATAGGCTAGTCAGTAGCGTGCTAGCTCATCAGTGCGGGGGTCGTGGGTTCGATTCCCACCAAAGACACTGTTCTGTTTTCGCTACAACGTGCCGAAAACCATTATCGCTAGCGCTCGGTTAGGATAATTGGTTATAATTTGTAATTATATGATTATTAATTAATAAAATAAAAAAAATGTTTTTATTTTATTATTAAAAATTATTCAGTTTAATGAAAATCATAGTTTATGGATAACATATTAAGAAAAAAATGTTCCTCGGTTTGGTAACTTCCAAACCTTAATATAAATATGGTGTTAATATTTACATTTATTTCATACCGTTGACAGCTGTCATAAATATTGCAATTTCAAATTAAAAATAAAGCTATGCTCAAAATTATCGCGCACTTACTAATTTGTAATTTAAAAACGCAGATACTTATTTCCTTAACTTTGAAGAAAAAAATACAATTAGGTGACCTTACCTATACAAGTTGTGTCAAAATTATACCGCACTTTAACAGAATCTTAAAAAACAAAATGTGGTGAAATAATTTGGTATTTTGATTGCAATTTATTATTTAGCTTGTTTTTTAAGATGTAAGGGATTTTACATTAAATTGACTTTAAAATTTTGCGCAATAAATTTGAGCAGTGCTTTAAAAATCTTAAAATGGAACTGGAATGGTACGAATTTTGTTTTTACATAGTTAAATGTAAATTGTATATTTAATATAAAGATGTACTCACAACCCAATAAGCATTGGAAAAACAAAAACTGCATGTGCTTTAGAAATTACTTGAATTAGACTTTATTTTAAATGTGTTTTTCCCGTAAAAATCCAGTTCATACAAATATGCATTACAAAGCCAGAGGTTCTGCAATAAGTTTAAAATTATTCATTAGTACTTAACTAATAATATATTTTTATAAGATAACTTTTTTCCTTTTGTATTTTAACATGGTTGTCATTCCAGAACTTTTCATAATAACGGTAGTTGGCCACCACTTTATTAAGACCGAATTGAAAATTTTAAAAATGTGATTTCTTTAAAGTCTTTACTGTTACCAGTTTAATTTTGAAACATCTTAAACTACTGTTATTATACCTAAACGATAATTTGTAGTTGTAACAAAATTTAACAGGCAAAGTTGTGGAATAAAACCTGTGATATTTATTAGAAACCACATGCCACTATACTGCAAAATCGTATTAGAAACTAGACGTAGTCCGATTTGTGCTCTTCAAGGCTCGATCGATGTGTATGGACCACACCGACATATGTTCCAAATTTCAGCTTAATTGAATATTTTGCATGGAAATTTACATGCAAATTAAAAAAAGTTTACATTAAATTTGTAATGATTTTTAATTACGTCCTTCAGGGCTTCTCCATAAATTCTGAATCAAAATTGTATAACCTTTAATACATTTTTAACGGCTTTCAAGGTATTCGCGTATTTTGTGATTTTGAGAAAAAAAATTTATTACAATTTTTTTTAGGGCCAGTGTTCACGAAAAATTTGTATATTCAATATATTAATTTAATTCTCTTCCCTAAAGTTTAAAATAATGTACCCATTGCAGGAAGGATAACGATATCCTGGCGATTTTTTCATAAAATGTATGCTATTTTACTTTTTTCTTAACAAACTTTTTAGATAATGGACCAATTTTTAAATTTAAATATGTTTTCGAAAATAGACTTCATATAGAATATTTCATTATTAAATATTTTTTAAATTTGTTTATTGGCCCTGTATGATTTATATATTTTGAATCAAACAACAACATTTCAAAACATGGTTTTTATTTTTTCAATTACAATAACATTTTTGAAGTGGATCTTCAGTTCCCTTCCAACGACTGAAGTTACAGGTTGTAGTGCATTTTGACAAAAAAAAAAAAAAATATTTTTTTTTTTCTAAATAGGGATCAAAAGTTTCGTAATTATTTTCTTATTACCGGAAAAATATTGTATTTTTAAATTTTTTGTAGAGTAATTTTGGCCCACCAGAGGATGTTTTAGTTTTGAGCAAGTATAATTGTTTTATGTACAATTTCAAAAAAAAAAATACAAAGTATAGTGTTTGTACTTGGTCTAAATTAAAAAATCCTCTGGTGGAACAAAGTTACTGTAAAATATGTTAAAAAAATTTTGTTTCAGTAAAAGCCAAAAATTACGAAACTTTTGAGGCATATTTTGAGAAAAAATCGAAACTTTTTTAAATTCACTAAAGCTTGCAAAACTTACATTGCTGGTAGCGAACTGAAGATACGCTTCACTTCACGCTTGTTTACTTATTTTTTCCATATTCAGCTCTTTAATATGCATCGATTGAGTGGTATTCCTTCAACCAATTCGTAAAAGTGACATATTCGGGACACCCTTATTCGAGGGAGGCCATTCAATTGTAAAAAGTGTTAGTTATTTTGTTTATGAATTTGATAATTCTTTTTTTTTATTAATTAACATTCATATTTTATTTTGTCATCTATTTGAGAGAAAATAAAAACGAAAATGAAATATTTTGGTCAATTAAATGTCACAACTTGTGGTCAACGTTTATTCAGACGTTTCTGTACAAAGGTAACATGAGTTAAGTAAACTTTGTTATCTCATACATATTAAACTTAATTTGCAGAAAGACATTCCGCCTTCGTCAGATTTATTTTTATCAAAGCTCCGAGATTTTTATTGCTTAGAAGAAGACAAACAAATGGTGGTGCCCGTATTTAAAAAGGCTTTGTTATATGGCAATAACATCTGCGTCAAAGATTTTGCCGGGAAATACACATATGCTCAATTATATTTTAATTCGAAAAGACTGAGTGGACAAATTTCAAATATTTGTGGTAGTATATAGCGTGAAATTGGAATGAAATTTGAATAAATACTTTTTTTTTAGGTAGTGCATCCTGCTCCACGCTAGCCTTTTTTTATTCCAATGATATTTTAACTATATTGACCATGTGGGCCAGTTGGATGTCGGGACAAATAGCTATGCCATTGATGCATAAACAACCCTACTCATATATATGCGATTCAGTGAAAGATAATAAAGCGAAGCTAATAATAACGCCAGAAAAACATGTTGATTTAGGACGCAAACTTGCTATTGATTATGACATAGCCCTATTGGTAATTGATCACTCCTTTATTAAGAATTTGACATTCGACATCGATAGTGAAATAGTCATGAGCGATAGTAGTTACATTTTGAAAGGAATACTTACAAATGAATTTTATAGCCAAGCGGGAGCAATAATTAGTATTGATGGTAAAGTTAAAAATTTAAAAACAAATTCTCTTTTGTTTACCCACAAAGATATAAACTTTCAAATGAAATCGTGGGTTCAGTCCTGTCAAATTTCTTGTGAGGATCGGATTCTCAACGTGTGTTCCTTTCGTTACATTACTGGTTACGTCAATACTGTTTTGTTTCCTCTAAGTGTGGGCAGCACTGTATACATTATTGAACCCTTTGACGGCAACAGCACATGGAGTCACATTTTAGGCATTAATATGCCGTTCAAGGAACGTATAAATATCATAATTGCTGAGGCAGACGCGTATGAAATTTTGATTAAGGAATATGATAAGATGTTTTTGAAGAACAATGGCATGGTTGAGTACATAAAGAGTTACTGCTTGCAAAATATACGGCTGATGATGTCGTCCGTTGGTACCGTTTCTCCTAAACTGTTCTCTAGATGGTTGGAAATCACTGGCCACACTTTGTTAGAAAATACATTAGCAATCACAACTGAAACTGTCGAGTCTATACAACCAAATGTTAACGATATCAAGATCTCAAGCCTGAATTCTCCTAATGCCAAGGTACGTGTTGTTGATGCATTAAATAAAGTTTTGTTAGAGTCTGATGGTGTACGCATTAAAAAGTTTCACACTTCAACCACTGTGGTGGGCCGACTGATGTTGTCACAGGTGGGAGATAAGAATTTTTTAAGCACAGGCCAAATAGTTTCGTATCAAGACGGAGTCTTTAAAATTATAGGTGACTTCGCAAGGAATTAATATCAATGTTATTCTGCTTTTTCTTTACTTATAAAATGACTAATTGCCTGCTGATAATTGTGTAAAGTGAGTCACCATCATCAAATGATTCATATAATTTATTCTCTTTGCAAGAGCAAATCAAATTTTAGGAATGAATAAACAAAAAAGTTTTGGGCGATCTTACTTTGTTTTTTTTTTTTATTATTATAATAATTTATAAAAAGCTGAAATTTAATGTTTCATTTCATTCTGCTTCAAAATACAAATATTGTTGTGGTTTATGTATGTTATTAATTGGATTGGGTGGTGTTGGTAAAAAAAGCATTCATCTTACTGACGGTCAGTGGCGCGCAATTTTTCCTCGACCGCTTCACGAGAAGCTTCTGAAAGATCGGTAGCTTGTATGTATTTTTGGACACCTACAAGAGACTTTTTCAAGGCATCGAAAGAGCTGGAATACAACATCTTCTTCTTGACCTGCAATATAAGAAAATGAAACGCGGTTATAATAGATAAGAGTTTGACCTTATATGGCTAAAACTTACTTTGGCAGTATCGGGGCACCAGGACATGAGGAAAAGCTTTTGTTTTTTGGAACTTTCTGAGGTACCTTGACATTGGTGCATGTATTCAAAGTCGAAAAGACCATAACTGTTATAAAAAAAAAGAAAACAGGAACAATTCAGTACTGGTTAAATCTTTACAGATAATGACATCTTACCGGCACTCTCCGGGTCCACACTTTTGAATATCCTCCAAGAATTGATCATATTCTGCATTGCGTTCGCCAACAGTTTCTACATCGATTTGTTTCTCATCACGAATATAAAAGATAACATATCTATGTTTTTTGTCCTTCTTGATTTCTTCGTATGTAGTTTTGCACACATCTGATACGGTGACTCCTGAAGCCTGTGGTGTCAAAGATAAACAAAAATCAGACCACGCCCAATACAAATATATATGTAGAATTATTTTATTGTAACACCCCCAGAAAACACCGGTTAGTCTATCAACTATATAAAAGATCATGTATGTATTTATCCTTGTAAGAACATTTTAATCCGTTTTGTTGTTTTAAACGTTTAATATAGGAAGTAAAAATTTTCCATTTGTTAAAAAAAAAAAAAAATAGTGAAAAACTAACCAAGATGAACGGCTCTTTTTCTTTTTTTAATATTTTTGCAAAAGCCGTAATGATAATTTCGCCATTTTTTATTCTTCAAAAATGGTGAGACGCCTCTCACCATACTCTCTTCTATTTGATGCGATATATTTCTGACCTTATAAGGCTATTTTTAAACGGCGTGTGGTCGTCTGATTTATGAATTTCATATAAAAATATATATGGATATGCATATATTTTTAGATGTTATAACCTCCAAAAAAAAAAAAGAAATCGAACAAAATTTTGATCAATTGCGGTGGGGGGTCTTCGTCTGTTGAAGGCACGAATGACTTTTTCCATTACTTGGCTCTGTACTTATGTGTGTTTGCCGTCTATATACTTTTTGCCGATTTCTTTTTTCTAATCTTGATTTTGTTGCAGAATTTTATATTTCCATTGTTTTCCGGATGCAATAATCAATTAATCCCAGTTATATTTTATTTTCCTTACCATTTTACTTTAAAAATTTGGGTGTAGACGATGAGAATTTAAAAAATGCGACGAATTTGCAGCGTGTAGACGCTAAAAAAATTTCTGCCAGACTGACGCACAGAGCACAGAGAGTCACTGTTGCCAACTTGACGTTTTTCATGCTAAACTAGCGCTTTTATATTGCTCAAACCGTTTAAGTCCAGAGGCTGATTCCCTTTTGATGATAAATGTTTAATTTCTCTAAATTTGCAAAAATTTCCCAGAACCGGAGAAACATGTATGAATTATCCGAAAAGTGAGGGAAAACTTTTCGAGAAATTGTTAACTCTGGAGCAAGATATATTGATATAGGTAGTCTTACTAGAACAACAACTACAACAAACAACTACAAAAACAACAGGGTTTTGACATTTCAAATTACTCAAGATACAGTCTTTGTACTGTCAAAACCGTGTCAGAAATGTCAAAACCAGGTAAGAGGAAGATAAACAGCTGGGCTACTAAAACTACCTTATAAATATATCTTGCTCTGGAGAAATTGACGAATGCAACTCTGGTAGATATATTGACAAAACAAATACTAATCCAGCTAACAGCTGATATTAACTACAGAAGAAATTAAAATTTTAAAGAAATTGTATTATACTCGTGTATTAATAGAAAAAAAAAACAAAGTGAAAACCAAATAAAGGGAATAGCAGCAACGGGTTTTTAATTTATTTATAAATAATGTTATATATACATATTATCCAATTTTTAAACTTAATAACCACAATTTGTATCAATCTTTATTTTCGAGTAGACTAATACACTGAATTTTTCCTTCTATTAGCAACTTTTGAATTAAAACTAATTGTCCGGAGGAGGACTATTAAACTGTAGACACTTTTTAAAGGGCCCCATGAGATGTACTACAACAAAGTGCTGAACAACAATTACTTATAGGGAGAGGAATAATAGAACAACCAAAGGACTTTTAAAAGCTTCACGCTGAAAACAGTCTTACAGGGGTCTCTTTGATATCGCACTTGTTCAACAAAATGGTCATAACTTAAACTCTATTTTGTTCAAGGACGTTTTTTTAGTAAATTCCAGACCAGACGGATATTGCAAAAAAAAAAAAACTTTAAATGGCCACCACAAACCGACGAAGACAAATAGATTTTGTTGTGAAAAAAAATGTTTGCGGGGAATAAGAATTTGGGGTGAATTTAAAATATTATACAACTCTTAGCGACTCTTCAATAAATGGCCATTTCACATTAGATCCGTCAAAATCTGACCTTGGGACTTGCGATTCAAATAATATTTTACACGCACAAACTCTATGGAGTCAATTAACTATTGCCGTTTTTATTTTCTTGAAATTTGAAAAAACATGGTTTTATTCGCATTTTTTTTTTTAAGAATACAATATATGAAAAAATTGTGTTTCCTTAGTTTTTTAATATATATCGGACTATTATAATTTAAAAAATGCATGGAATAGTACATTCCTATACTTTTACACTGCTGACTAAAATAATTTTAAATCGTCAAAAATAAATGCATTTTTTATGCAATTTATTTTTAAATTCCATTTTTCTAAAATTTGGCCACCCTCGATTTAAAAACACAATGCATATTTGCAAAATATGTAATTTTTGCCAAATAGTTAAACTTTCACTTTTTTTGGGTCCCGGGCTTAAACTATTGTTAAAGATTTTTTAAAGAACAAAGCATTTTTACATAGAAAAAAACGGCAAATTGCTAGTTTTATTTTTCAGATTTATTAAGATTAAAATTTAAATTGTACTTTTAGAGCGACGGTCTAAGTTTTAAAAAATATACATTTAATTTTAAGACGTTTTCTGTCCGTGAAGGATAAAAGAATATACTAAAATATTCTGTTTTAAAAACTTGTGAAAAGAGCATTTAAAAAACATATTGAATAAAAAATGTAGGCGAGTGTACCATTCCAATACAATTTAAATTGTTATAATCCGACGAATATTAAAGAAAATACGAATATTCAAACTTACACACTTTTTGCATATTTCTCACTTTTCTATAAAACTAAATCGCTCGTAAAACCGTGACATACACACTGGTAATATTTTGCACAATAGTTGCACAAGAATATTTCGTAGTGTATGGGTACCTTTAGACCTATATTTCGATGCGTTCTATAAAACTAAATCGCTCGTAAAACCGTGACATACACACTGGTAATATTTTGCATAATAGCAAGAGTTGCACAAGAATATTTCGTAGTGTATGGGTACCTTTAGACCTATATTTCGATGCGTTAAGTCACATTCACACTAAAAAGCAAAATACTTGTTTTAACAAAACATGTATTTAAGCTCTTTATTCTATTCCAACTGCTCTATATTTTTGCACTCGTTTTGGCAAAACACGGAATGTATAAAGAACAAATTGGAAAAATTGCGCAATAGTATTGCTAGTGTATGGGTACCTTTAGAATAATATATTTTTACAGTCTTGGTAACTCTGTTAGTCAGTGAATAATAACGCCGTTCATATTATTGTTAGTCTCTGAACTGTAGTGTTAAAAATCTGGACAAAAAAAATTGACAAATGTGAAATAAAAAAATGTCTGAAATTTGTGGTAAATATTATTAAAAGTTATTTTTATTGAGCCAAACAATTGTGTGAAAAGTCTAGGGCTAAAAAGACATACGCCTACATATGCAAATATGTCTATTATTGTCAAGAACTCTATCCCCTTGTCATCCTCGAACTCAACATACGATACAAAGAGAAAGATTTCCATTTGGAAACTATATTGAGGTCACCGACTTGGTTGTCCCCACGACAAAATGCAATAAATAAAATGAATAGACATAGACATAGACCAAATCGGTTCCAATCAACAAAAAAATTTTGCAACATTTCATTTGGACATTCCATGCAAGGCGTGTCTACAGCTGACAATTAGATTGTAGACCAAAAATAAAATACAAAAGTTGTCACCTAAAATACAAAAGTTGTCACCTAAGGCCAATATGAATTTAATTGTAGCCAAGACTATAACATCAAAAATTGAGGTTGCTATAGAGTACGGGATTTTTGTTTTCACTTGCTTTCCACTTTATACACTTGTGTTAATGATGCCCTCAGGTCGTCAATTAAATCATCATTTGGTCGTTCTCCAATTTAATGACACAGAAACAAATGCCATCGATCCAACGAGTGGCAAATGTTATTGTGTTGAATAATTTATTTATACTTTTTGTCTTTTCCCGTAACTGTTTTGCCCCACTTAGAATCTCTTGAAGAATCTTGTACTAGGCGCTTGAAAATACTCGAAGCTGTTATATTGGAACATGGCATGTCCCAAGGAATGCTTATGGTGGCCGACAATAAGGATAGTGAAGATGAAGGTTTACCACCTCATGGTAAAGCGATTTCTGTTGAAACCCTTTTGGATGCACTTCTTTTGCTATACGACGAATGTTCCAATTCATCGCTGAGAAGAGAAAAGACAGTATCGGATTTTATCAAAATAGGTATGTGAATCGCATTTACCGATTTAACAACGCCTGACTTATCTCTAATATCGATCAATAGCCAAACCTGTGGTTACTTTCGTCAAAAAGTTACGATTGTCTCGTGACGATTTTGAAATTATAAAGATCATTGGACGTGGTGCTTTTGGAGAAGTTTGTGTAGTTCGCATGATTAGCACACAGAAAATATACGCTATGAAAATCCTTAACAAGTGGGAAATGTTAAAAAGAGCGGAAACTGCATGTTTCCGCGAGGAACGCGATGTCCTTGTCTACGGCGACCGTCAGTGGATAACGAATTTACACTATGCCTTTCAAGATGAAACGAATTTGGTAAGATTCTTTATGAAATTTCTTAACATCTAATTTGGTTGACGGTCTGTGCTCCTTTTTTTCAAATAGTATTTAGTCATGGATTATTACTGTGGCGGAGATCTACTGACTTTGCTAAGCAAATTCGAAGATCGTTTGCCTGAAGATATGGCTAAATTCTACATAGCCGAAATAATATTGGCAATACACAGTATCCATCAGTTGCGTTATGTGCACCGAGATATTAAACCTGACAATTTAGTGATCGATGTAAACGGTCACATACGTCTGGCCGATTTTGGATCATGTCTACGACTGGGGACTGATGGCAAGGTGCAATCGAATGTAGCTGTCGGAACTCCAGATTATATATCGCCGGAAATTCTTCGTGCTATGGAGGATGGTCAGGGAAGATATGGGGCCGAATGTGACTGGTGGTCTTTGGGTGTTTGCATGTATGAAATGCTTTATGGCGAGACACCTTTTTATGCGGAAAGTCTGGTAGAGACATATGGCAAGATTATGAATCATCAAAATTGTTTTGATTTTCCGCCGGAGGAGAGCATGCACAAGGTCTCAGATGCAGCTAAAGACCTTATTAGGCGTCTTATATGTGCACCCGAATTCCGATTAGGCCGAAACGGAATTGAAGACTTTAAAGCACATCAATGGTTCGACGGCGTAGATTGGGAACACTTGAGATTGGGTTCGGCCCCCTACGTCCCAGATGTATCTAGCCCAACGGACACCTCTAACTTCGACGTAGACGACAATACAATTAGGCATTCGGAAAGTGTGCCACCAGCATCAAACCCTGCGTTTTCTGGTTTCCATCTGCCTTTCGTGGGCTTCACGTTTACCCAAAATAGCTGCCTCTCCGACTTGGGGAAGTTAGATATCAATTTCATTTCGACAGACAAAGAAAGCAGTGATGGGCTCGACATTTCCTTTTACACTACCCTTAAGCAAGAGTTACTAAATGAAAAGAATCTTTCTCTCGAGTCCACAAGAAAGATTCTTAATGAATTGAAAACGTTTACCAAAAAGAAACAGGAACTCGATAACACTAGCTCGGGAGACAAGGAAACGCGATCTTTGAATACAGAAATTTCCGAGCTTGATAGTGCTTCTAAGGCACAACTGCAAGAACTCGATCAGGTGATTAATGAACTTAAACGTGAAAAAGTCGAAATAATCAAAGAATATAGCGATGCTATGGAACGTATTAAGCAACAAGATTCGGAGTTGAAGGATGCAATAAGCCAAAGAAATCTAGCAATGATGGAATATTCGGAGGTTACGGACAAGTTGTCTGAACTAAGGAGCCAAAAACAAAAACTTTCTAGACAGGTGATAATTTCTAAACTATTTTCTGTATATTTTGTTTAGCGTTTTTATATACATTTATTCATTTGCTAATATAGGTTCGGGATAAAGAGGAAGAGCTGGAAACAGTTATGAAAAAGATAGATAGTCTACGGCAGGATTTGCGAAAGTCAGACAAGAGTCGCCGAGAACTAGAAATGCGTATTGAGGATGCCTTAACCGACATCACTACCGAGAAAAAACAGAGGGAGCGAACAGAAGAGTTTTGTCGTCAACTACAAGATGAATTGAACAAGAAAAAGAATTCGGATGTATCTTTTGCTAGTAGTAGCTTCAATTCTGATGCTTCTCGCTATGAAATCGAACGCATAGAAATACAGTGCACCGAAAAATTAAACCAGCAGCAGGCCAGGTATAATCTTGAAATATCTGCACTAAGAGAACAACTTAAAGAGGCCGAAAAATACCAAGAGACATTACTCAACGAACTGCAACATAACCGAGAAAAATATGAGTCGAGCAAACTCGATACATTCAGTGATACAACAGATACTATTTCTGAATTAAAGGAAGACTACGATAAGGAAAGAAATATTTGGATGGAAGAAAAACAGAGACTTCTAATGGAAGTGGAATTGCATAATCAAAAAACCATACAGATGCAGGCTAAACAAAGTGAATTCGAAGACAACTTTGAAGAACTACAGTGAGTTGATGTTTTTGTACATTAAAGTGGTCCGAAACAACAATTTCTTATTGGCCCCCTAAAAATGAACTTTGACATTTTTTAGGAGGATTCCCAAAATATTTATTTTTTTTGCAACAACCGTTAGTGAGCTAGACGATTTTGATAAAAGTGTATATTTTTAATTTTTATTTTTTTAGATGCGTTTTCAAAAGAACTTTCATTTAATAAACCTTTTGTATACAGTTTTTTAAAACAAAAAAAAGTATATTGAAAAAAATAAAAAGTAGACCTTTTTTAAAAATGTTCCAGCTCACTGAAAGTTATCGCAAAACACGAAATATTTCGGGAATATTCTTAGAAAATTACAAAGTTTATTTTCAGGCGGCCACTACATATTTTTATCTGTTACGCTCGTTATTCTTGCTAATATTCCTTTTGTGCGCATTTGTTTCTATTAGGTCTAAACGACTGGCAATTAGTCAATGGGAAAAACAAATGTCCGAAATTATTCAATGGGTATCAGATGAAAAAGATGCCAGAAGTTACTTACAGGCTTTAGCTACGAAGATGACCGAAGAATTGGAATATCTTAAGCATTCTGGTATTTGTTTTCAATACGTTTGCTCCACATCATGTCTTAGGTTTGTTTTATATGCATTTCAGGTCCATTCTATAAGAAAAATAACGATAATAACAAAAACTGGCGCAATCGAAGATCCCAGAAATTAGACAAAATGGAATTACTTAATTTGCAGTCTTCTCTGCAATCCGAAATACAGGCAAAGGCAGCTATATCCGATGAATTGAGTAAGACACGTGCCGAATTGATAGCCACACAAAAGTATGTGTTTTGTTTATATTAAAAGAAAAGCTAAAACGACATAATAATCCATTGTTTCTCTTTGTAAATAGAGATCTAAATGAGTCTCGTAAACGCTGTGAATCGGCTATTTATGAACTTCATTATAAGGAAAATCAATTAAGAGATATCCAAAAGGGCCTGGAGTCTTCAAAAGGCTGTAAGTACACACTTTCATGTTATATATTACTTGTTAGTTTTTCTTTTCTTATTGTTTTCATTTAATTTATTCTTAACCCAATGAAGAAATATCAATTAATAATTACACGAAAAAGCTTGCTTGCAGTTTTAAATGTGACAAAGCTAAACCTAAACCGAATAATTATAAAATTTTGTTCTCTTTTTTAAATGCCGCTGCATGATTTTCATATATTCAATTGGTTTCATTTTTCTGTTATACAAATTAAATAGTTATTATTTAAACTTTTTTTTTCTTAACTTCAATTAACTTCAGCCCCTGTAGATGCAAATGTCGACGAAATAAATGCCGAGTTTAAATTTTTGGAAAAATTCACCTTGACCGATAGAAAG